>ONZH01011116.1:0-132839 GCA_900303285.1 Rhinella marina
GAGAATCAAGGTATGTTTATAGATCAGAAGAACATCTTAGGAGTGTGTAAAGGTTTTTTCATGCACAAATTAATTAGTTTACTGTTCATATTTCATCACATAATTATTTCACATTTACTTTCAAGTAATTGTTAACATAATAAAATGTGAGAATGCTTTATTAAGAACATTTCAATAGAATGCATATAAAAGTGTTTACCTCCTGATACTTTATCCTATTTATTTTTAATTATAAATAAATACAATTCCTTTTAATTATTGAATGCAACGTCAAACAATCCAGAACTATACACATCCATTACTGGAGCAAGCCTAAAGCATAACTGGAAGAGCCAATTGCTATAGGTATGTGGAGTTCATCTGTTGGCAAAGTTAGATGAATAACAATTTATAGGTATAGCACTTTGGAATATATTGGTGCTAATTGGAGCTATGGAAGCAATTGTAAATGAGTACATTTAGTACATGGCTGGAGCTACATGGCAATCTTTGGTTGTGCCTACCATCACCTGGTCATGACAACTTGCAAGTCAAGTTGTGACACCCTACAGTTTAATGATTTAATGACTTTAACCTCTTCTCTTGGTCTTTCACAACTTTTTAACTCTCAGATGCATAGACTAAAACTCTTGACCTGCTTTTGGCTTACAAATTCTCATCTGTAATCTCATCTGAATGCAGCAGTCAGACTCATCTGTTTGTCTAACCACTACGCCGACACCTCTGCCCTGTGCCAGTAATCTCCTCCCTCATTTCTGTATTCCATCCCACCCGTACTTTAGGCTCTGCAAATGTTTTACAACTCACATCCACAATAATCTTACCTCTCACTCCAGTCTTCAAGACCCTCACCCTATCCCAAGCAATTAGGTTAATTTACAGTTTTAGAGGCTCCCTTTTTAGGTTGGCCTATCACATCCCCTAATCTAACACTTCTCCATTCATCGCCCCTTCGTCATCGTTCTTCAGGATTTGATCCATCTTTAGACACCAACAACCCATGCACTCAACTGCACTACATATATTGGCTAGTGACTGGCTCATGCAGCTTTATATATACTCCCCTATTTTGTTAAGATGGCTGGATCATTATACAAAACAAGCACACAAGTACATTTTGTGTCACCCCTATCTCCTCATGGATTGTAAGCTCTTGCAAGCAGGGCCCTAACGCCTCTTGTTTTAATTGTTGATTTGTTTTGTGCTATCTTATGACTCTGTTTGTAAATGAACCCCCTGATTAAAGAGTTGGGGAATATGTTGGGGCTATATAAATATAGAGTATTGTTAATTTACTTTTTATTAGCTGTTGCTGGGGTAGAATGGAAAAACAGCCATTCTGCCACTGATTTTATGTTTTAAATTGTGTGCCTAAAACTGTGCAGGTATGATTACAACTGTAAATTCTATGGGTCGGTACAATTATGGTGATACCAAATATTAATAATTTTGTTTTGACCACTTATGCACAATAATAGCATGCTTCATTAAAAAAATAGTTTTTCACATTGCCTCATTCCAATAGTCATAACTTGTAGGACAAGATGCAGCTTTCACTATCCCTATTTTAGGGTTATTTTTTGGGTGGGAGGGAAAATGTGGAAAAAACAATTGCATTGATATTTTTTGTAGTTCTTTTACACAGGGTGGTTTAAATAATAGCAATTAACAGAAGAGTGGCCCTATCTATAATAGTTAACTTTTAATCGTTCAATTAAAAAAAGCCCTACAAAATAATTAATAAACATAAATCACAGCAAGTAGTGCAAGTAAACCAGTGCGCAATTTAAAAGAAGAAATGGTCTTACCGCTTTGTAGAATATATATGTAGAAATGGGACATTTTTTGAACAATTATCTGGGACTTCCCTGCAGTCTTTCTCATTTCTCCATTCCACTAAGCTGGAAAACCATTCTACTTAGGGTACAGCAGGGAGCTCTAGCTAGATTTAAGGGACGGCTCAGAGGGGTCGCCCTTATCAGGGCGAGTGCTCCGTTACCTGAGCGTAAAGCGTAGGCCAAGTAGGGGGATTTCAGGGCAAGACACCTGGCTCGACGTTGGGAGACCCCCTGTTACTGATACTCTACAAAGTGGTAAGACCGTTCCTTCCCCTAAATTACGCACTGGTTTACTTGCATTACTTGCTGTGATTTCAGTTTTTTTATTATTTTGTTGGGCTTTTTTTTAATTGAATGATTAAAAGTTAAGTATTATAGATAGGGCCAATCTTCCGTTAATTGCTTTTGAATATAGGGTGCCCGATCTTTGTATCCCATAAACCATATTGGACTTTGGTTGTGTTACGGTCTGGTTTAAATAATTTTTTATATTTTTAAATTGATTGATGAATCCAACAACACCATGCAGTGTATATACATTACTCACGCTTACTTACTTACTCTTTACTCACTCAAGTTCAGGATATTTGGCTTGTTGGTGAAATTTCAGTATGAACCTAAAATGAACTCTAACTTTAACAGGTGAACTTAATGTGACCTTCTCTAAACTTTTGAATGCACATGTTCAACTGTTCAATGTTTCAGTGCTTGTAATTACAGTATGTCACTGCTCCACGGGAGGAAGCAGTGCTCACATGGAGCGCCACCTCTTCAAACAGCTGATCGGTGGGGTTGTTGGGTGTCGGACTCATGCCAATCAGATACTAATGACCTATCCTGATGATAGATCATCAATATAATCCTAAGGGGTAGGATTACCCCTTTAAGGGTATATTTATATATAGTATAAACGCTGAAAAATTGCTCAAGTGTTTTACTGCAAGAACAAAGTGGATAAGATTTTAACAACTCTCTAAATTCCAGGCACTTTTTTGTGCATTCCATTTCTCAGCAGTTTCAGCTGAATTAGCAGCTAAAAGGCACATGCCAAATTGCAAACAAGTGTATTTTGGGCAAAAACAGCTTCTAAAGAGCCTCAAAGAAGTGACATGCCACTTCTTGAAGCATATAAAAAACAGCGACATAAAAATACACGTTTTTAGGCTACTTTCACACTTGTGTTTTTGCCTGATCTGGTAGGGATCATTAAAAACGCTTTGTTACTGATAATACAACCATCTGCATCCGTTATGAACGGACCCGGTTGTATTATCTTTAACATAGCAATGACGGATCCGTCATGAACACCATTGAAAGTCAATGGGGGACGGACCCGTTTTCTATTGTGTTTTAGAAAACGTTTTGCTCCGCATCCCAGGACGGAAAGAAAACCGCAGTTTTCTGCAGTTTGCTCTCTGGTATGGGAACGTAACCAAATAGGACGGAATGCATTTTGGAGCATTCCGTTCTGTTCAGTTACATTTTGTCCCCATTGACAATGAATAGAGACAAAATGGAAGGGTTTTTCTCCGGTATTGAGATCCTATGACAGATCTCAGTACTGGAAAATGTAAACGCAAGTAGCCTTAGAGTACTTTTTCTGTACAAGAGAAGTTGTTGAGGATCTAAAAATTCACCGGCCAGGATATAAACACCCATAAGTTGTTGTACTACAGAGTCTAGCTAGAAGCAGTCGCATCCCTTTACATATACAGTAGCTTTATAAAATAGAAGAGCATGTCAAAGTAATTCTAATATAAAATAGCAAATAATAACTAAAATGCATCCATTAGTAGAAGTGTGTGTAACAGGAAATACATACAGTATATACATGTGCACTGATTAGTGTTGAACGAAATCCAGCTTTGGATCATGAATAGAGATGAGCGAGTAGTGAAATATTCGAAAGTTCGAAATTCGATTCGAATAGACCGCGATATTCGACTATTCGACCGAATATCGAATCCCATTAAAGTCTATGGGAAAAAAAAGCTAGCCACTTGGAAATCTCAATTCGACCACTTGGAGGTCACCAAGTCCACCCTTAAACCTCAGAAAAGGATGCCAACACTGCTGGAATGCAACTGGGACAGCAGGGGAAGCATGTCTGGGTGCATATAACGCGCCCAAGTCGCACTATTACGCCACTATCACAGCCTCTCAACAATACACTCCAAAGACAATGTAACCTCTCTGTAAAGTGAGACCATACAAGGAAACCTTCTTTCCTCTACATTGCCATGGACCCCAAGCCAAACTAGACAAAAAAGAAGATAAAATTCTGCACCCCTTAAAATCACGTTGCCTATCACAACCACAGATGGCATAGGCAAGGGGGAAAGCAATCAAGCCATCACTATTTTTCCCTCTGTGCCATCCCTGCCTTGCCCAGGCACATGTCCCAAAACATCATCCACGCCCGAGTAACACGGTTACTGCAAAAGGCCATTTGACCACCAACACTTTGGTTTGAGGCCGGGGATGCTACATCTCCCTGACGGCACACTGGGTGAATGTTGTGGAGGCGGGGACGGGCAAACCTGCTACCCCCACCCAAGTTTTGGGCCTTGGTTCTGTCTGGATTTCCGCAACCCTTACAGACAGCTCGGCAAACCCATCCTTCTCCTTCTAGATTTGTTAAATCTGTCCACCACCCAGTCAAGTCCACAAAGTCCAGTCTCGTCGATAGCCTGCAGAAACTGCAGGGACCTCTCTCTGACCCTCCTTCCTCCCACCCTGCCCAATGTTATCAACCAAGTGTTCCCACCCATGCAAGAATCGCAGGAGCTATCTGAGGATTTTGTTTGTTCTGATGCCCAAACACTGGAGCAAGCTCCATCTCTAGCTGATGGTGGTGTGGAACGGGCACTAAAGTGTAAAATGATTAGGGACGATGATGAGACACAGTTGCCAGCAAGGGAGGCTGCTGGAGCAAAGTGAGGCAGTGTAAGAGGAGGTGGTTGATTATGACGAAGTCAGTGACCGACCTGGCCCAGTGTCATGTCTAGCAGGTAAAGCAGTGGGGATGTTGAGGGATGCGTAGGACCGCAAAAGGCAGGAAGAGGCCGTGGGCTGGCCAGAGGCTCATGGAGAAGGCAGGCTAGAGCCCGCAGGGCCGCATCTCTTCCCTATAACAGGCCCCCACACAAAGCTCTCCCATCGAGGGCTCTTAGGTCCTTGTTGTGAAAATATTTTAATGAGTGCGCAAAGTTAGCTTGAGGTGAGCCCTCGAAAAAATTATATGGAGGCCCAAGAGGTGAGCCCTCGAAAAAATTAAGTGGAGGCCAAAGAGGTGAGACCTCGAAAAAATTGTATTAAGGCCAAAGAGGTGAGCCATAATAAAAATTGTTTGTAGGCCCAAGAGGTGAGACCTCTTAAAAATTGTTTGTAGGCCCAAGAGGTGAGCCATGAGAAAAATTGTTTGTAGGCCCAAGAGGTGAGACCTCTTAAAAATTATGTGGAGGCCAAGAGGTGAGCCATGAGAAAAATTGTTTGTAGGCCCAAGAGGTGAGCCATGAGAAAAATTGTTTGTAGGCCCAAGAGGTGAGACCTCTTAAAAATTATGTGGAGGCCAAAGAGGTGAGACCTCTTAAAAATTGTTTGTAGGCCCAAGAGGTGAGCCATGAGAAAAATTGTTTGTAGGCCCAAGAGGTGAGACCTCTTAAAAATTATGTGGAGGCCAAAGAGGTGAGACGTCTTAAAAATTGTTTGTAGGCCCAAGAGGTGAGACCTCTTAACAATTGTATTAAGGCCCAAGAGGTGAGCCATAATAAAAATTGTTTGTAGGCCCAAGAGGTGAGACCTCTTAAAATTGTTTGTGAGACTCTTAAAAATTGTTTGTAGGCCCAAGAGGTGAGACCTCTTAAAAATTGTTTGTAGGCCCAAGAGGTGAGACCTCTTAAAAATTATGTGGAGGCCAAAGAGGTGAGACCTCTTAAAAATTGTTTGTAGGCCCCAAGAGGTGAGACCTCTTAACAACTGTATAAGGCCCAAGAGGTGAGCCATAATAAAAATTGTTTGTAGGCCAAAGAGGTGAGACCTCTTAAAAATTGTTTGTAGGCCCAAGAGGTGAGACCTCTTAAAAATTGTTTGTAGGCCCAAGAGGTGAGACCTCTTAACAATTGTATTAAGGCCCAAGAGGTGAGCCATAATAAAAATTGTTTGTAGGCCCAAGAGGTGAGACCTCTTAAAAATTGTTTGTAGGCCCAAGAGGTGAGCCATGAGAAAAATTGTTTGTAGGCCCAAGAGGTGAGACCTCTTAAAAATTATGTGGAGGCCAAAGAGGTGAGACCTCTTAAAAATTGTTTGTAGGCCCAAGAGGTGAGCCATGAGAAAAATTGTTTGTAGGCCCAAGAGGTGAGACCTCTTAAAAATTGTTTGTAGGCCCAAGAGGTGAGCCATAAATATTTATTTATTTTTTTTTACGGAGCAATTCTACGGCGGTTAAGGAGGAGGAGGAGGAGGTGGAGGAGGAAATGGCACTTCATACAGATGGCACTTCACTTTTGGCTGCTTTCCACTGTTGGAGAAGCAAAGTCCGGGTCAATCCACTTGCTGTTCATTTTGATTAGCGTCAGCCTGTCGGCACTGTCGGTTGACAGGCGGCTGCGCTTATCGGTTATAATGCCCCCGGCTGCGCTGAACACCCTTTCTGATAGCACGCTGGCGGCAGGGCAGGCAAGCACCTCCAAGGCGTACAGGGACAGTTCCAGCCACGTGTCCAACTTGGAGACCCAGTAAGTGTAGGACGCCGAGGGATCGGGGAGGACAGGGGTACGGTCTGCCAGGTACTCCCGCAACATCCGCCGATACTTGTCCCTCCTGCTGATAGCGGGCCCCGCAGTGATGGAAGTTGCACGAGGGGGTGCCATGAACGTGTCCCACACCTTGGAGAGTGTTCCCCTGGTGGCTGTGGGCCTGATCGATGTTGTGGGACTCTGGGAGACCCTCTCCTCTCTGCCACCAGCGATGGTGGGTGGGAAAATCTCCATCATGTTCTGCACGAGTTCCCTCTGGTATTCCAGCAATCGATTCGTCCTCTCCTCTACCGGAATAAAAGAGGAGACGTTATCTTTATACCGGGGGTCCAGGAGTGCGAAGACCCAGTACAGTTTGTTCTCCACTATCCGGACAACACATGTGTCCCGGGAAAAGCAGCCCAGCATGAAGTCAGCCATGTGTGCCAGACTCTGAATAGGCATGACGTCACTGCCCCCACCAGAAGGATCACTTGCCATTTCCTCCTCTTCCTCTTCCGCCTCCTCTCCGCCCCATCCGCGCTGAACCAATGGGATGCACACAGCCTGACTGCTACCCTCGCCGCCAGCATCCGCCTCCTCTTCCACAGCCACCTCCACGTCGTCCTCCTCCTCCTCATCCTCCTCCTCCTGCAACTGCCACCGAGAAGCAGACAAAAGTGTGGTCTGACTGTGTAGCTCCGTTGCGTCTCCTCCTACCCCCGTCTCCTCTGCGTGCAATGCATTCTCCCTTATTGCGATGAGCGATTCTTTAAGGACGCATAGGAGCGGGATGGTTACGCTCACTATAGCGTCCTCGCTGCTGACCTTCTTGGTGGACTCCTCAAAGATACGCAGTACATCGCATATGTCTGCCATCCATGGCCACTCGTGGTTGGCAAACTGAGGGAGCTGAGTTGGAGGCACGCGTGGATTCATAATCTGGTACTCCATCAATGCTCTCTGCTGCTCACACACCCTGGCCAACATGGAATAGGTGGAATTCCAGCGAGTCGGCAGGTCGCACAACAGCCGATGTTGAGGCAAATGGAGGCGTTGCTGGAGTTTTTTTAAGCTAGCAGCAGCTACATTTGACTTCCGAAAGTGAGCGCACAAGCGCCGCACTTTCACCAGTAGCTCTGCCAGGTTGGGGTAAGTCTTTAGAAATTTTTGGACTACCAGATTAAAAACGTGGGCCAGGCATGGTACGTGATTGAGTTCGGCAAGCTCCAGAGCCGCCACCAGGTTACGGCCGTTATCGCACACGACCATGCCTGGTCCTAGCTGCAGCGGCGACAGCCACATCTCCGTCTGCTGCAATATGGCGTCCCTCACCTCTGGGGCGCTGTGCTTCCTGTCGCCCAAGCTGATGAGCTTAAGCACCGCCTGCTGACGTCTCCCCGCGCCAGTGCTGCAACGCTTCCAGCTAGCGGCTGAGGGCGATGTTAAGGCAGAGGAGGAGGAGGTGGAGGAGGAAGAGGAGGGGGGTTTATCAGAACCCGTGCTGGCAATCTTGGGCGGGGGTGGTAGGTAGGCCGTCTCTGTTTGCGACCCCGTCCCCGCTTCCACAACATTCACCCAGTGTGCCGTCAAAGAGATGTATCGTCCCTGGCCGCAAGCGCTTGTCCACGAGTCGGTGGTCAAGTGGACCTTTGCGCTGACTGCGTACCTCAGGGCCCGCCTGATGTTACGCGACACGTGCTGGTGCAGGGCGGGGACGGCACTCCGGGAAAAGTAGTGGCGGCTGGGGACGGAATAGCGAGGTGCGGCAGCCGCCATCAGGTCGCGGAAGGCCTGCGTCTCCACAAGGCCTAAACGGCAACATCTCCAGGGCCAGCAGTTTGGAGATGTGGCAGTTTAAGGCTTGGGCTTGGGGGTGACTCGAGGCGTACTTCCGCCTGCGGTCGAACGCCTGCGAGATGGACAGTTGATGGGACGAGGAGTGTGAAGGTGCAGGCGAAGATGCAGGGGAAGGGGAGGCTGAAGGAGAAGGCCCCAAAGTAGCCGAGGCAGAGGCAGATGTGGAGGTGTCCTGGCTGGAGGTCTGGACCGCAGTGGCAGCACACAACAAAGGGGAAGAGGCAGTGGCAGGAAGACCTTGCGCAGGTTGTATTGCGTTTGCTCTCTCCCACTCAGCCCAGTGCTTGACTTCCAAGTGACGCCGCATGCCTGAGGTTGTCATATTGCTCTTCTCAGAGCCCCTACTCAGTTTTGAGTGGCAGAGTGTGCAAACCGCGCTCAGTTTGTCATCCGCACAAACATTAAAAAATCTCCACACCACAGAAGTACGAGGCCTCGATGGGGGAACTTCGCGCGACTGCCTGCTGCCGGGAACAGCTTCGGCCCTGCTGGCTGTGGCCTCACTTCTCTGTCTGGACTGTCCCTCTGCCTGTGGACATCCCTCTGCCTGCCTGTGGACATCCCTCTGCCTCTTGCTGCCTTTTTCGGTGCTGCGCAGACCACCACCTCTCCACTGCTTTCCCCGCTGGACATCACCCCTGGCCAAGTGGGGTCGGTCATTTCGTCATCCACCACCTCCTCTTCCACTTCCTCACTCTGCTCCTCCTCCTGCCCACTGGACATTCCAACAGCCTCCCTTGATGGCAACTGCGTCTCATCATCATCATCGCTCATGATAACAGATGCTGGTTCAGGGTCCACATCAGCAGGAGATGGCGAATACTCAAGTGGTTGGGCATCACTACAAACAAATTCCTCTGGTAGCTCCAGGGATTCTTCCGGCACATCTGAAAAAGGACCCGAAAAGAGCTCCTGGGAGGGGTCAAGGGTGGGTTGACTCTGTTGGCCAGGTGTGGAGGAAGGAGGGTCAGAGTGAGACTGTGTGGATGACTGGCTGGTGGACAACTGTGTGGAAGCGCTATCGGCTATCCATTGCACCACCTGTTCACACTGCTCAGGCCTCAACAGCGGTGTAACCCACCCCCTGCTTAACTGTCCCATAAAGGCAGGGATTCTGGATGAGCGGAATCCTGGCTGCCCCTCACCAGCACGCATTGTATCCCCACTGTCTTCAACAAGGCCCCCAACAGCATTTCCGCGCCCCCGTCCTCGTCCACGTCCAATTTCGCTAGCCCTCCGCATTTTTTTTTTTGTTACAATATTTGGCGTACACAGCCGTGTACTAACAGGTCAGATGGTGTGTATTAACACCACATATATAAAATAATTTTGCAAGCACGCAGAACGCACAGTACAGGTGCCAAATAAAATGCCTTTTTTTTAATATTTCTAGGTACACAGCCTTGTACTAACAGGTCAGACGGTGTGTATTAACACCACGTATATAAAATAATTTTGCAAGCACGCAGAACGCACAGTACAGGTGCCAAATAAAATGCCTTTTTTTTAATATTTCTAGGTACACAGCCTTGTACTAACAGGTCAGACGGTGTGTATTAACACCACGTATATACAAGATTTTTGCAGGCACGCAGAACGCACAGTACAGGTGCCAAATAAAATGCCTTTTTTTAATATTTCTAGGTACACAGCCGTGTTCTAACAGGTCAGACGGTGTGTATTAACACCACGTATATACAAGATTTTTGCAAGCACGCAGAACGCACAGTACAGGTGCCAAATAAAATGCCTTTTTTTTTTATATTTCTAGGTACACAGCCGTGTACTAACAGGTCAGGCGGTGGGTATTTACATCTGGTATACAAAAAGGGTATTGCAGGCACACAGAACCCAGAACACTAGAGCCAAAGAAACTGTATTTAAAAAAAAAAAATGTACACAGCCGTATACTGCCAGAAGATCAGATGGTGCATGTACACACTAGGTATATAACAGGGTTTTGCAGCCAAAAAGAACACAGAACAGTAGTGCCAAATATAGTTTGGTATGTAGCAGAGCACCTAATACACCACTAATGCCTCTCTCTGTCCCTAATCCAGCAGCTATCCCTGAATACAGCAGCCGTTCTCTGCAGAGTGTATATGGTAGTAAAGCTATCACTGTACTGCACTATAGTAGCCCTGATAAGGGCTTTTAATCACGCTCCTGCCTGTCCAACAGCTAAAACCTATCTCTCCCTTCTCCAGCCTCTGTCCCTGACTAAGTTCACGCAGCATATGCGAACGAGCAGGAAGAGCTGAGTTTTTATGATTCGAGGTCACGTGGTTTTTCCAGCCAATCCATGTAGACGCCATTTTCGCGCTGCCAGCGTGCTCCGCGGGCCTGTCATACCCCCCCTGCATGGTGATTGGTGGAAAAAAAGCGCCAGGGAAGGTGGGAGGGGAAACGAATTCTAAGTGCGCCATCGCCGTTATACTCGATCGAAATCGAGTATGCCGAATAGCGTAGTATTCGATCGAATACCGGCTCGATCGAACACTACTCGCTCATCTCTAATCATGAATTATAAAAGGGCAGACTAGATGGATTAGGTGGTCTTTTTCTGCCGTCAATATTCTATGTTTCTATGTTTCTATAGATCCAAAATCGATTTGTTCTAACTCTTCAGTTTAATGCTGTACAGAGACTTGTCTTTGTACAGCATTAAATTGTATTGTCTTTGTTGAGGCAAAATTCGTTTCACCTGAAGTCGTGCGATACTTTGGGGAGTGAGTTCAGTATTCAGTTCTACATCTTTAAAAACATTTAAAATTTTGAATCCAAAGTAGGGGTTGGGATCAGCTGGTACCTTGGTCCCAAACCCTACTTTGGATTGCTAATTTGAAATGTAGAACTGAATACCAAATTCATTCACCGAAGTCTCATGCGACTTCAGCTGAAACCAATTTTGCCTCAATAGGGGCAATACATTTTAATTCCGTATGGAGACAGGTCTCCGTACAGCAATAAAACAAAATGTTAGAACAAATCGACTTTGGATCTATGAATCGAAGTTCAATTTGTTCAATACTAGTACTGAACACGAACTGTACTACAAAGCCCATATTATCAAATAAAGCACATTGTGGAGCATTTATCAAGGTTATTACTCTACTATTTGTGACTTTCTCAGCTTTTCAACACATTTTTTGCAAAATAGGGGCAGGGCTTAGTGAAGGCTAGTGTTGAGCGAAATGAAGCATACAAAGCAGATTTGATCAATTCGATCCGAAGTTTAGGAAAAATTTGATTTGTCGCAGTGGTGAATATCCTCGCACTTCATGGTAATTAATTGATTTTTCCTAAAATGGTGGCTGAAAATTAAAAAAACTATACTCACCTCATCCACTTGATCATGGAGAGGTTGTCTGCTCCGTCTTGATTAAAGAAAACCCACCAAAAGACATGGTGACGTCATCACGTTTGCTCCAGGTCCCTTGGCGGGTTTTCTGCAATCAAGATGGGGTAAGTATAATTTTTATTTAACCCCAGATTAACCCCTCAGCGCCTGAATGTAAGTCTCAGAGGCCACGATCAGCATCGAACAAGGCATCTGAAGGGTTAAATGACAGGCGGCGGCACAATCACCGTCATTGCGCCTGCTCCATACAATTAAAAGCAATTTGTGACAAAGTAATTTATAACAAATCAAATTTGTTGACGAAGTTCAGTATAGATGCCAAATCAAATTTTTCAAAACTTTGCTCATCACTAGTGGAGGCGCAGAGCCTTCCCCTAGCCATCTGGGTTTACTATACCTTGCGCTAAAAGCTCAAGTCTACACCAAAACCAAAACCTAGTTGGCATAGATTTGAGTTTCACCGTAAACAGAATGAGGTGTCTTATAGTCAAAGAACACATTCTTTATTTGGTCATGAGAATGAATACAATTCTTTCTAGTATGGCTACAATCTTGCACAAGGCAAGTTCACAACTTGCTGCACGCACAGACAAGAATATCACAATTAGCCCCTAGTTATACTGAAAAGCCTTAATTTTTTTTTAACTCTTTTGACTATATCTTATCACCCAACACATCCCATTTGAATCTGTTATTCTAGAATGTTCTTAAGCAGTTTGGAAATTCATACACGGGACAAGATGCAGTCTGTTACATTAATGGTATGCATTTCCTATTCAGAACAATGGGAAGCTGTTTTCAAATGTTTTTGAAACGTACTACAGAGTGTAAAACAGGTGTTTTACAAGAAAAATGTGATGCACGTTTTCCCGTGTGAACATGGCCTAACAGAAGGAGGTAAGAAAAAAGAATATATATTTTTTAAAATTGGTGTGGTGGATTTCTCCGTAATGAAATACATTCTGTATTTAGTAATTAGTGTTGAATGAAATTAAGCATTCTAAATGGAATTTCGTCAAAACGAATCCAAATTTCCTCACTTATCGTGGTAACGAATCATTTTTCCTAAAACGGCGGTTGCACGTGTTACACAGCGAAAGTAAAAAGCGTGGGAACAGGAGATCACCCATAATGCTGCGCAACCAGCCAATCCACAGATCTCCTGTGATGTCACAGCCCTTTAAAAGCCTCATCCCACGTGGTCTCCGCCATTTGACTGTGAGCAGAACATAGAGACGTGGAAGCACTATTGGACAATATTAGTGCTGACATTCTATAGAAAAAGAATATACTGAATTGTAAGTGTGAACGGGACAGTGCAGGGACTGTAATCTAAAGCTGAAGGGATCCATAGGAGACAGTGAAGTATGAATCAATCGCGCTGTAGGGCAAAGAGCTCTCTAATTGAACAGTGTCCATAGTGATTAATAGAAAAACCTTGATTAATAGAAAACCTATAAAACCCTCATCCCGCGTGATCTCCGCCATTGTCCTGTGAGCTGAGCATAGGGAGAGATGTGGCAAGCACTCATGCACTAGGGACAGTGTTGATGAAAACGATTAATAGAAGAATATTGGAGAGAGGGAGAGTGTAGGGAGACTTTTTCTGCATCAGTTTATTTATTTATTCCTACATTTATTTATTCCTACATCAGCCCTAAATGTAATTCAATACCAATAAGATGGAAGCTTTTATTTATTCTGGTGCCAGAATGCCAACCAATACCATGTAGTCTGCATCCCTTAGGGGACGAGGTCTTAATGATGACCATTCTCATCTTTTTTCTGGTTTTACTCAGTTTATAAGCAGTTTATAAAGTCTGAATAAATGGGCTACTTTGTTTTTATAGCTAAGAAACTCACACATTTTAGCTCTTAAAAGTGCCAATGAAAAGGAGTGGTGCTGAGTGTGAGGGCGAGGAACAAGCCACAGACTACCAGATTTACAGTACTATAATTTACTATAATTTATGCCAACAACTAGCGTAAATTAGCTAAGATCTATGTGAGCTCGTAGCTGATGTCGATTTGAAATTTTGCCACATGGATTGCCAGAAAATGTGATTAAATAAAAGGCCTATGTCTTTTAAGTAATTTGGAGCATCTTACTAAAGCAGACTGGAATATGAAACACCAGTCTCAGTTAATCTGACCCTGTATATTTTCTGAATTGTGCTGTCTGGTCCTGGAATTAGAATGTATTCATTTGTGCAAGGTTGAAGAGAGAACTTGATGGAAGCAAGAACATGTTCTATTCCCTTACATTCTATTGTGGAATTTAAAGGGGTGGTCCAAGTTATTTTTTTGTTCTTTGTATGTGTCAAACTAACCAAGTGTAAGGGGTGTTCAATTCATTTACTTCATATTTAGTGGCTCTGTTCTCCTAGTTAGCTGAGGGTCACATGACCTGTGATGTCCACTTCTCTCTCTGCTCTGATGACGTTCAGTGCACAAGCCTGAGGGAGCAGGAGGAGCAGGTCTGTCTCTGTGTACCTCACTGTGAAGACTATGCTCGTTAGAGTAATAAGCTACGCCCCCTGCACTGCTCGAACTGCTGGTTGAGCTGTCTGCTCTGTGTCTCCCAATGGATTCTTCAGCAGAGTTTAACCCCTTCTACCATCAGCAGAACACACTCAGGGCTGGAGGCTCTACCTCAGGTACTGAGCAGCTGCAGGGTTTCCTCTTCTCACTGAAGAGACAAATGCTGTGCACAGGATCCTCCCTCCTCACTCTGCAAACACAGAGCTAACAAAGCGGAGGAGTCCTCTCCTCTGTACTCTTCTGCTGGCTGACTACCTCTTGAAGCTCATCAAGAGAATGCCAAGAGTGTGCAAAGCAGTATTCAAAGCAAAAGGTGGCTACTTTGAAGAACCTAGAATATAAGACATATTTTCAGTTGTTTCACACTTTTTTGTTAAGTATATAATTCCACATGTGTTAATTCATAGTTTTGATGCCTTCAGTGTGAATCTCCAATTTTCATAGTCATGAAAATACAGAAAACTCTTTGAATGAGAAGGTGTGTCCAAACTGCAATACTTAGGTAGCACGTTTGTACATTGTAGATGAACATAAAAATAAATCACTTAAAATCAGATTCATATAATAGACAGAGCTGCTGTCTTAGATAACGTTATGTAATGTGTGAAACGAAATGGCAAAATACATACTGCAAAGAGGTTTGTGTGCTGAATTGTCTTTGCTGAGCCTTCGTGATTTCAGACTGCTGCCACCTGATAATTATCTATTAATCACTTATGCCAGGCTACGACTGCCCCACAGGGGTACAGGTTAATCCCCCAATGGGCCTCTGAGCAAGGTGGGCCCCTAGTCTCCCAGCCCCTGCATAAGTAGCAAATAACACAGCAGACTTACTGCACTACATACATATATATTCAATGTACAGAATCTTAACCAGCTGATGTTCATGTAAAAAACTGATAGATTATTAAAGAAACTCCCCAGTTTATTATTATAGACACGATCAGAGCTGAGATGACTTCTAGGTATAGTGGAAGGACAGCCAGTATCCTCTTTTCCCCAGGGCCTACCTTCTCAAAGTTGCTGCAGAAACCCCCATATTCAATCATCTGGTAGCATCTTGCTGCTGTGTGAGCAGGTAATATTAGAATGTATCCGTATGATGGGCCCCCAAAATAAATTTTACTGGTGGGTCCTAGGCAACCCAGTCCAACACTTACTTATGCTACAACATATACCAGACATAATTATATGGACAAAAGCATTGAGACACCTACATATCATACCTACAAGAGCTTTTATGACATCCCATATTAAATCCATATGGAGTTATATGTCCCTTAGCAGCTACAGCAGCTTCCACTCCTCTGCTAAGGCTTTCGTGTGTTTGTGGGAATGTTTGCCCATTCACCCAAAAGAGTATTTGTGAGGTCAGACACTGATGTTGGACGAGAGGTTCTGTCTTGCAGCCTCTGTTCTAAAATTGTTCTGTGGTTTTGAAGTCAGGGCTTTGTGCAGACCAGTAAAGTTCATACTACTCACCCAACTATGCATTTATGGACCTTTTTTGTGCACTATGGCACAGCTGTGATGGAGCAGAGAAGACCCTTCCCCAAACTTTTCCCACAAAGTTGGAAGCAGACATGTGTCAAAATTATCTTGGTATGCTGAAACATTAAGCTTTCCCTTTACCGGAACTAAGGTACCTAGGCCAACCCCTGAAAGACAATCCCACAGCATTAATCGTTCTCCACCAAACTTTACAGTTGGGACAATTCAGTCATACAGGTAACATTCTCCTGGCATTTCTCATCCATTAGACTGACAGATATAGAAGTTTGATTTGCCACTCCACAGAGCATGTTTCCATTGCTTCAGAGTCCAGTGGTGGCATGCTTTACACAACTCCATCCCATGTTTAACATTGTGCTTGATAATGTAAGGCTTGCATGCAGCTGTTTGGCCATGGAAACTCATGTCATAAAGCTCTTGGTACACAGTTTTTGTGCTGATGTTAATTCCAGACAAGGTTTGGAACTCTGCATCTGTTGAGTCAGCAGAGTGTACGAGACTTTTATATACTATGAGCCTCAGCACTCGGTGACCCTGTTCTGTAACTTTACATGGTCTTACCAGTTGCTATGGTTCCTAAACGCTTCTACTTTGAAATAATTCCACTCCACGTTGATTGTGAAATATCTAGGAGGGAAGAAATGTCATAAACTGACTTGTTGCATTTGGTGCATTCTATTACAGTAAAACACTGGAATTCAGTGAGCTCTTTGGAATGACCCATTCTTCCACAAATGTTTGTAAAGCCTGACTGCATGGCTTGGGGCTGGATTTTATACCCCTAAAAAATTGATTAAGAGGTTTGTTTGTACCAGTACTTTTGTTCAGATAGTGTACATAGTTTGCTACATTGCAATTGTACGACGTTTTTTTTGTTTGTTTTTTACCAAAAGTCATATTTATATAATCTCTAAATGTGCTCATAAAGTGATCCACTAGTGTTGTTAATCCAAGTTCCATTCATAAACTGCAATACTTGATGCAAATGGATAGGGCTAATGCCATTATCCTTAGTCCGTTTGTGGGACAACCTGGTAATGCAGTTTCAATAACTGTGTCTGAATTAGATATCAGCATAATAAGTGGAGTGATATCACCCAGTTTGGGGTTATCGACACTTCTGCTTTATCTGTTAAGTGTTTTCTGGAGTAGCTATAGAACTTAGTTGAAGGCATGAAGAAGATGTTGAGTAGCAGTTCAACATTTAAAGGATAGGTTTTGTCCCTAGCTGACTTAAAATTCAAATATGTCATCTTTTAATATTATTTTGAGAATTATCAAATGTGATAAAAACATAGGAGTCATTTATCAAACAGAAATCTGTCCTTTGTGCTGCAATCTGCGACTTTCCCTCCTGCTCACGCCAGGTCTAAAAAAGGTGTTGTGGCAGAGAAGAAGACAGCCCAGAAGGCCCGTCTCATTTACCATTCTGTTACATTTAGAAGTGGCAGAGGATCCACTGAAGTTATGTACAGGCGCCAGTACAGGATCTAACACCAGGTATAGGTGTTATTAAGACCGGTGTCTAAAACACCAGTCTTAATAAATGTGCCCCATAGTTTTGAATATTTCATTGTATCTTTTATGGTGGATAATGTTATCAGGCATATACTTATAAAGCAAGCAACAACACATTCTGGAAATTTACCATGAGGGGAATATGCTTGGTCTGCTTTGGAGTACTTTATGCCACATTCATTAAATGTCACATGTTGTTTGATAAGTTTGGCTCATTCTTAAACACTTTTGTCTAGAAAAGCTACTCCAGTTTTCCTACTCCATCCCCCTATTGGAGCGAGATTGTGACTATTTAAAAAAGATAATTTAAAGTGAAGACTCATTAACATAACTAACCACAGCCACTTTTCCATCCGTATATATAACACTGGAGTGAGTGGTGTAAAAATGAAAAAAAAGGCACAAATTTTTTGCACAAGTGAGGTTAATAAGTTGCAAAAGCCAGAATTCTGGAGTGAAGGCATGATAAATCAGGGACACTGTTCTTGTATGGTAATATGTATTTACCAGTTACATGGTTAACTACTACTCTTTACAGTATTTCTTCCCCATGGATAAGGATAATCTGCGTGAAAGTATAATTATTTAGGCCTTCCCTGTAATTACAGTGGAATACTGTAGTCCTTTCTACCGTCTTCGTTTTCTTCTTTTTTTGATCTCCTTGGCACTGCCAAACCGTGAATGGCATTGTAACGTTTCTTTCTGCTTAATTAGCTTTATTAATTTCAAAGTGAAGGGCACAACCTCTCTCATGACTTACAGAACTTGGTACTCAGTTTTGTATTTCCTTATATGCTTAGAAAGACGATATAAACGAGAAGAAGGGTTATTTTATTGGTCTTGTGTGAGAAACTATCACCAGGGACTTTCTTCCAAACAATATCGTGTTAGCAGGATACAGTCCTGTGCTTTAATTATATACATATTACTGTCTAAAGAACCCATTAGAATTACATGCAAATTATTCTAGTCACAATCCGTAGACATTCATTGAATGGTTGCTGATTGTCGCTTTGTTTAATCGGTCCCAGCATAGCAATCACAGTTAATTAAAGGGCAGTTTTGTCAGATTACTGGGGACTAGAAGAAGTGAAATTCTACGGTACATTTGATGTTTGCAAGTAACAGAAATATCTGGAAGAGATACTGTAAAGGGCATGCCCCAGTAATTTCATGTGGTGCCTCACCTGATATTGACTAAGTTCTTTAAGGGTGCCCTCACACAATTTGGCTCTGCCATTTTTCTACTAGTAAAACAAAAATGGTAGAATGTACCCATGCATTTCCTAGGGCACTTGTGTTTTTTGCTATAGTTCTCTTGGCTTGTTTTAAGCTGTGTGAACTGCGCTTTTTATGGCTTTTTTCCCTATAGCGAAAAAATGACAGAGCTAAGGCGGAAAGGCAAAACAATGCCACCTATGAACAATAGCACCAGAAGCAAAAAGACACTTGTCTGGACTGAGCTTTATATTTACCATAGACGTTCAGCAAATATCTGGACTGGAGCTGGTCTTTTTAAAACAAATGGGGCACAACGTGAATAAAACACACTAAAAACGCAAATGTGCAGAAAAACGGCACTAAAAACGAAGTATGTAAGCACCCCTAGACATATTTGAAAGCATGATTGTAAATTATCAGTTTTTTCATTTATTAGGTATAAGACTAGGAGCACTGCCATTCTAATGCCCACTTTCTCTGTGCATGCCTCTCTCCCCTTAGACAAGTAGTGTAGCCCTATATTCAGACACTCCCAATATCATGCTTGTATAAAAACTTCTGGAACCCCTTAAAAAAAAAAAAAGTTGGCGATAGATGTAAGTCATTGATGGTCCAGCAGTGTGGAACCACTAATAATGTCAAATTAATCATTGGTATGAGCGTATGCTATGGATTACATGCAGGTCCCGACACTTATTGTTGGCAGCAGAGCATCATGAGAAGGCAGACAGCTCTCTTAGAACAGGAAAGAATACTCATCTCACGATCCTCCCAGCAGCTGTGCTCCTCCACTTCCGGGGAGACTGATCTTGTCAGCCTCACAAGCAGTTACCTTGAAGAGCAATTTCTGGTTTGTTATTGTAAAAACCTCCCTAACTAATAAAAAAATACCTTTTATTTCAAGATCTAAAATTATGAAAACCCCTATAATAATCTCATAACAAGCATATAATCAATGTAGAAAGTGGGTGATGTATACAGGATACCTGTAAGACAGGACTAAAAAAAGTCCTTACTCACGGTCTGATGAAAAATCAATCCAAGTAATGATAATCCAATCCTTTCCCTAGGATGTTCCTGTGACTAACCTGCCCACAGACAAAGCACACACGCCAAAAGGGTTGACCCCACCTATCGATGGGGTGGGGTTTTGAGGCTGTTACCTGCTTTCTAGCAAGATATGACACTATAGAGCACAGCCAAATCCATTTTACTATTGATTGAATATTTTTTTTGTTTAACCCCTTAAGGACCCAGCCATTTTTCACCTTAAGGACCAGGCCATTTTTAGCAAATCTGACATGTCTCACTTTATGTGGTGATAACTTTAGAACGCTTTTACTTATCCAGGCCATTCTGAGATTGTTTTCTCGTCACATATTGTACTTCATGACAGTGGTAAATTTGAGTCAAAATATTTCATTCTTATTTATAAAAAAATACCAAATTTTCCAAAAATTTAGAAAAATTTGTGAATTTCCAAATGTCAATTTCTCTACTTTTAAAATACATAGTAATGCCTCCAAAAATAGTTATGACTTTACATTCCCCATGTGTCTACTTCAGGTTTGGATCACTTTGAAAATTACATTTTATTTTTTTGGGACGTTAGAAGGCTTAGAAATTTAGAAGCAAATCTTGAAATTTTTCACAAAATTTCCAAAACCCACTTTTTAAGGACCAATTCAGGTTTGAAGTCACTTTGTGAGGCTTCCATCATAGAAACCACCCAAAAATGACCCCATTTTAGAAACTACACCCCTCAAGGTATTCAAAACTGATTTTTCAAACGTTATTAACCCTTTAAGTGTTCCACAAGAATTAAAGGAAAATGTAGCCAAAATTTCCGAATTTCACTTTTTTGGCAGATTTTCCATATGAATCATTTTATTCTGAGAATAAAGCAAGGGTTAACTGCCAAACAAAACTCAGTAATTATTACCCTGATTCTGTAGTTTACAGAAATGCCCCATTTGTCATCGTAAACTGCTGTACAGGCACACGGCAGGGCGCAGAAGGAAAGGAACACCAGGGCAGATTTCACTGGAAAAAGTTTAAGTTGCCATGTCACATTTGATGCACCCCTAGAGTAGGAAACTCCAAAAAACTGACCCCATTTTGGAAACTACGGGATAAGTTGGCAGTTTTGTTCGTGCTATTTTAGGGTACATATGATTTTTGGTAGCTCTATATTACACTTTTTGTGAGGCAAGGTAACAAAAACTAGCAGTTTTGGCATTGTTTTTATTTTTTGTTATTTACAACATTCATCTGACAGGTTAGATCGTGTGATATTTTTATAGAGCAGGTCGTTACGGACGCGGCAATATATAATATGTATACTTTTTTTTATTTATTTAAGTTTTACACAATATTTTTGAAGCACAAAAAAAAAAATCACATTTTAGTGTCTCCATAGTCAGAGAGCTGTAGTTTTTTTTATTTTTTGGGCGATTGTCTCAGGTAGGGGCTAATTTTTTGCGGGATGAGATGACGATTAGATTGGTACTATTTTTGGGGGCATTTTCTTTTTTGATCGCTTGGTATTACATTTTTTGTGATGAAATATGACAAAAAAATGGCTTTTTTTTAGACAGTTTTTATTTTTTATTTTTTACAGTGTTCACCTGAGGGGAGAGATCATGCTATATTTTTGTAGAGCAGGTTTTTACGTACGTGGCGATACCTAACATGTATACTTATTTTTATTTATTTAAGTTTTACACAATAATATCCTTTTTGAAACAAAAAAAATCATGTTTCAGTGTCTCCATAGTCCAGAGAGCTGTAGTTTTTTTATTTTTTGGGCAATTGTCTCAGGTAGGGGCTCATTTTTTGCGGGATGAGATGACGATTAGATTGGCACTATTTTTGGGGGCATACACTTTTTTGATCGCTTGGTATTACAATTTTTGTGATAAAATGTGACAAAAAATGGCTTTTTTTAGACAGTTTTTATTTTTTATTTTTTACAGTGCTCACCTGAGGGAAGAGATCAGGCTACATTTTTGTAGAGAAGCTTTTTACGGACGTGGCGATACATAACATGTATACTTATTTTTATTTATTTAAGTTTTTCACAATAATATCCTTTTTGAAAAAAATCATGTTTCAGTGTCTCCATAGTCCAGAGAGCTGTAGTTTTTTAATTTTTTGGGCGATTGTCCCAGGTAGGGGCTCATTTTTTGCGGGATGAGATGACGATTAGATTGGCACTATTTTTGGGGGCATACGCTTTTTTGATCGCTTGGTATTCCAATTTTTGTGATGAAATGTGACAAAAAATGGCTTTTTTTAGACAGTTTTTATTTTTTACAGTGTTCACCTGAGGGGGGAGATCATGCTACATTTTTGTAGAGCAGGTTTTTACGGACGTGGCGATACCTAACATGTATACTTATTTTTATTTTGTAAGTTTTACACAATAATATCATTTTTGAAACAAAAAAAATCATGTTTTAGGGTCACCATAGTCAGAGAGCTGTAGTTTTTTTATTTTTTGGGCGATTGTCTCGGGTAGGGGCTAATTTTTTGCGGGATGAGATGATGGTTAGATTGGTACTATTTTTGGGGGCATACACTTTTTTTATCGCATGGTATTACATTTTTTGTGATGAAATGTGACAAAAAAATGACTTTTTTTAGACAGTTTTTATTTTGAATTTTTTACGGTGTTGACCGGGCGGGCTGGATCATGTGATATTTTAATAAATCAGGTTTTTACGGACGTGGCGATACCTAATATGTATATTTTTTAATTTTTTTTCTATTTTTATGTGTTTCTTTATGGTGAAGGGGCTTTTTTTTTTTTGAAACTTTATTATTTTTTTTTTATTTTTTTTTGTTAAAACACTTTTATTTAACTTTTTTTTTTACATTTCACTTATGTCCCAGTAAGGGACTTTAACATTTCAGGGTCTGATCCCTGATTGAATGCAGCACAATACATCTGTATTGTGCTGCATTCAACTGTCAGCGTCTCACACTGTGAGACGCTGACCGTTGCCTAGGAGACCCAGCGCTGTGGCTGGGTCTCCTGGGCTTCCGTAGATGGGAGTCCCGATGCCTCTGGGCAAGGCATCGGGGCTTCCATCCCAGCCATCGGGTCCCCCCCACCGCCTCACGGGGACCCGATGGCTTTAAAAGCTGCCGCAATTACCTTGTATGCCGCGGTCAGCGTGACCGCGGCATACAAGGGGTTAATCCGCCGGCATCGGTGTAATCACCGGTGCTGGTGGATACAGCAGAGATACTAACAGCCGGGCCCCTGCTGCAGATTGCGGCATCGGGGCAGCAGCACGTTAACCCTAGGACGAGAATGCTCGTCCTAGGGCGTTAAGTAACGCCATATTAGGACGAGCATTCTCGTCCTAGGTCGGCAACGTGTTAAAGCGTAATCATTTTTGGTATGGGGAATTTTATATATTTCAGATGGGAATATGGGGGTGAAATTTGCCCCCAGTTTCTCTAATATTTTCTTGACCTATTAGGATAAAGAGCATATTATTGCGAGGTGGCACAAATCATGGTTTAAAATGATGGAGGAGACTCACTGATGATTATATTTTGGAATGGTACTGAATTCAATTTTCATGAATTTATTAGCAACATTAGCAAGAATAATTGGAAATTAAAGTTTTCAGAGACTATTAGTCACCAGTCTCTGAATTTTTAGACCTAGAAATTTTTGTTGAGTAGAATTCAGACTAAGAGCTATTTCAAGCCTACTGAGCCCTATTGCATCAACACCTCTAACTGCTATTATGCACCATAAATAGAGAATAAACTGAAATAACAATTCAAAAAGCTCTTTATAAGAAACTGCACCAAGAAAATATTGTGAACAGGGTTTATACTGACAGAGAAGGTTTTTTAGAAAAAAAGGAACAAAAGGTTAGAACTGGAAAAACACATGAAAGAAGTGGAAAATGTAATAGAAAAAAATAAGGCAGTGTAGAAGGTCCAGAAATATACTGTAATTATCCATTTTTTACACTGTATAGTTTTCAGCTTGGTCACGTAAAACATATTATTAAGAAAATTTGGGCTTTTCTTAAGAAAGACCTAGTAATTGGTACATGCCTACCTAGAAAAACAGGTTTTGTCTTTTATAAGGCTCCAAATCTGAAAAATAAACTAGCACACAAAAATGAACAAAATAGAATAAGGCGGTAACTCATTCACATTGGTGTAGGAACTGCAATTCTAAGAATAGAGATATGAAAGTTGATACTGCTAAAGTTGAGGGACTAGATTTAAAATTAAAGGGGACACTTCATGCAAGCAGATGAGAGTGGTCTACATACTGGATTGCCCTTGTGGCCTCGAGTATGTAGGAAGTACACTTTGAAAACTAAAACCCTATGTTCAAGAGCATATCAACAATATTAAAAAGGTTTACAGACACTTTAAGGAGTGTTATAATAGAAGTCCTAAAGGACCTAGATTTCACAGACTTGAACGAGTTAAAAATAAATGGAGAGGAGGTGATCCTGTAAAGCATATGAAGGTTGAATGGATCTATTAATTAAACACCCTGCCACCCAAGAACTTAAAATTGAATTTGGCCTTAAAGGGGTTGTGTTACTTCAGCAAGTGGCATTTATCATGTTGAGAAAGGTAATACAAGACACCTACTAACGTATTGTTATTATCTATACTGTCTCCTTTGCTGGCTGGATTCATTTTTCTATCACATTATATACTACTCATTTCCATGGTTACGACCGCCCTGCAATCCATCAGCGATGGCCATGCTTGCACACTATAGAAAAAAGTACCAGCCTATGCGCACTCCCATGGTACTGGCCATCAAAGAAGCTGCCATTTTTTTTTATATGTCTGGGATTACGTGAAGATACAAAAGGATTTAAGCAAGCCCACATCCACAGAAGGTTTGTGGTTGTTTCTCCAAGATGTTTGGAACCTTCCTTCTGAGGTCCTTTAAAACTGTCTGCAGGTGGACCTAGAAGAACCTATGTTGTTTTGAAGACAAATAATGGTCATACCAAATATTGATATGATTTAGATTTCTCTTTTGTTCATTCAGTTTGCATTTTGTTAATTGATAAACATAAACTATTAACACTTCTATTTTTTAAACAATTGTTAATTTGCAGTATTTTTCCCATGCCTGCCTAAAACATTTGCACAGTACTATATAATTACTGCACACTATATAATAAAGAAACTGTAACTATCCAAGGTTGAGCATTGATTTATAGGATGGCTACCTTACATCTTTCATCTTTTTCTTTTTTGAAAGGGAGCTGAGCTGATTTGCATTTCCTTATCCTTTTTCCTTGCATGGAAGAAACTAAAGAAAGTCTACCTTCTTTACTGTGACTTTGAGGAAACAAGTGACAGTATATAATAGTATGTAAAGGGGATGTCAGTTTTTACTATTAATGACCTATACTCAGGATAGGTCATCAATATCAGATCGGGGGGTCCAACTCCTGGCACTCGTAATAATTAGCTGTTTGAAGAGAAAGCAACGCTTGTACAAGCGCTGCTTTCTCTGCTCTCTTTACCTGCTCGCTGCCACAATTGCAGTGGTGAGTGTTAACTCGGTGCTCCGTGACTGCGCTCCTCCCTCTGCTTGCAAGGACAGAGGCGCCATGCTTCTCACCTGTGCTGAGCACGTGCCAATCCTCCTGCCCTGGGGCTGACACAGGCGTGGGTCTCCTGCCTTGCCTTGTCTTTCTTCTGCTCTGGTCAGTGCTTGCGCTTCATGCTCAGAGCTCTTGAGTTTGTGATCAGGGTGCACATGTGCCTTTCTTCCTTATGTGAGGCAGCGTTGCACACCCTCATTTTTCTACAACATGTATGAATAGACACCCTCTGCTACAGGAAGGCACCTGAACAACATAGATTCTTAGCCTGTCTAGTGTTCTGCAGCAAAGAAGCTATTGTGATTCAACCTTTACTGTGTACTGTACCCTGTATCTTGTTTAATGGATTTTGCCTTAATGGATTGCTGCATGCCGCTGACCTGGGATTACATTTACGGACTCTGCTACACTGCCGCCTGGCCTGATCTCGGATTACATTTTTGGACTTAGTTATATTGCCACCTACCCCGACCAAGGATCTCAGACTCAGACCTTGCCGTACCACCACCTGATCAGTCTCTGATGTACCATTGGGAGGTCAGTCCAGTGGGTCCACATCCAGGTTTTTGTTTCCTCATGTTCCAAGCCCCCTCAGAGGTAACACCTAGTGTACCCTTAGAAAAGTTTATCCTCACCATCAGAGGTATTGTGAAGAAAGAGGGGTACACTTAGACATCACCCTCTGGAGGTTGGTCAAGTGGGACAGTGGGTTTGCACCTGCTGACCATTAAAGTGAGCAGTTGTAATTACAACTATAGTGTCCCCATTTACTTATATGGGACAGGTCCCTCCTATTCACTTAAACAGACAGGAGCCATCTAATAGAAGTGAATGGGGACACCATACTTGTAATTACACCTAGTCACCACCGCAATTGCTGCGGCAAGTTGGTAAAACAGAGCAGAGAGGGCAGCAATGACTTCTCTGCAAACAGCAAATCAGAGGTGGAGCCGGGAGTCGGACCCCTGCCCATCTCATATCGATGACCTATCCTGAGCATACTGTAGGTCATCAATAGTAAAAGCCTGGACAACCCCTTTAAAGTATTATATACTCCAGCTTCTGTAAGACAAAAATCACCGATAATTTCCGAGTCAATGTTGAATTTATCCAGATAGCAGTGACACAGTGGCAAGTTTGGCATGCTGTCTATCTTTAAAATTAGATAGAGTTAGCCTACTATAACAGCAGCAATACCAACACCAACAGATTTCACAATGCACCCCCGACAAAGAAAAAACTGATGAGCTTTTTCTGTGACATTAATTAAGAATTGTTCATGACTATGCCATGCAAACTGTTGCTATGACAACTATTTTTGTGGAACTCGGTTAATTATTATACCACAGAAGGAGCTGACATCTGGTCATTCAAATTAAGAGCTTTTATGACCATATTTTATGAACTCTGCAGCCCTTTCCTGTCAGAAAGCTTTGCAGTCACATTATGTTACATGACTTCCAATAACAGCAGATTGAGGGTTCGTTGCTTTTAACAATAAATACTGTATCTTGTAGCTTCTTTCAATAAACCAAGTAATGTTATGTGGTCAATCAAAGTTAAATGGTTTTCCATAGACCTGTTGAGTTGGCCAAAGAGGGTTTAAAAATTGAAAAAAGTCCTCCATCATTGACCCTCCAGGTCCAGTGTTGAGAACCCTTCTCCTTCCCTGCTGGACTAGAAGTGTGATGTGCCATCTACATGCTTGTCACTGCTGCCGGACAATCAATGGCCTCAGTAGCGGCATTAATAATGCGCCATGCATTAACATAAAATAATGAGGCCTTTGATTGACTGGATGTGGTTATGTGCATGTAGACAGAACATCATATTTCCAGTCCAGTGGAGACCTGAAGTGGAGTAGAAGGGACCTCTGCACTTGGCCTGAAGTTGCCAGTGATAGGTCAGGAGTTTTTTTTATTATTATTTTGTACCCTGCCTGTCCATCTAACCAGAGGATGCTGTTCTTGAAGAACCCATTTAAAGTGAATCCATTAAGCATCTGTAGGTGCTGCCTTTGATAAATGTACATGACATCTCATTTCACAATACACTTTTGCACAAAGAATGTCATGTAGATTCCGCACTGTGCATTTGAAGTGAAGTACCCTTTCACTCAGCTGCTCTCTAGATAAGGTGGACAGGATTGGCTGATAAGGATATATCTTCTCTACTACAAAGGAAAGAATGACATCTGTGCCATTGTTCTGTCTTTACAGTCATTTAATACACAGAATTAAGGCCCTTTTAGACGGGACGATGTGTCTCCCTGCCCGAGCGCCGATCAGCGATATCGGCGCTTGGGCAGGGAGCCTTTACACGGCCCGATGAATCGAGTGCCGGGCCGCACGAGTGATCGCTGTATCACTCGTGCGGCCGGGAAGCTCCATACTGTCAGGCGCACGTCGCCTGTTTACACAGGCCGATGTGCGCCCGACAGATTGGATCTTTTGTAGAAACCAAAAGATCCAATCAGCCGACGAACGAGCGTTTTGCTTGTTCGTCGGCTGATTAGGGCCACTTTTACACGGGCCGATTATCGGCACTAGCGTTCCTAGGAACGATTTTTCGGCCGATAATCGGCCCGTGTAAAAGGACCTTTAGATGTATCTATTTAAAGGGGTTCTCCAAGTTAAATTTATTGATGACCTATCCTCAGGACACCCAGCACCCCCGCCGATCAGCTGTTTGAAGAGGAGGCGCGCGCCATACCAGTGCTGCCTCTTCTTCATTGTTTACACGCTAGCCGTAACATGGGTAGCGGTGAGTAGGTGTAATTACACCTAACCACCCCATTTATGTCAGGATAGGTCATCAATAAATTTGACTTGGAGAACCCCTTTAAAGAAGTGTAAGGGCCCATTCACACAACCTTTCTTGGAGCTGTTTTTCACACGTTTTCCACCAAAAAAAAGCCTCTCATTCATTTCAATAGGCGGCAGAACATACTTTATTTTGCATACTGAAAAAAACAGCATGCTCTATCTTCTATTCTCACATTGAAATTAATGGGAAGCTGAAAAAATAGGGAGCTGAAAAAAAACTGCACCAAAACCTAGCAGAAAAACTGTTGTGTGAACATACCCTAAGGGAAAAGTGGAGCAGTTGCAAAGCAGCCACCATCAGATTTCACCTCTCATATTTCCAAGGCCAATTACAAAACTAAAGCAGCAAACTGATTGGTTGCTGTGGGCTCCTATTCATTTATTCCTTAACTCCAGTTTTAATAAATCTCCCCTATTGTAGTCAAAATAAACTGCTCTAAAATAATGTAAGGCCTGTAGATTCAACCAAACATCTGTACAATATGTGAATCCATCCATCCTAGCACAGGGATGGCCAACCTGCAGTTCTCCAGCTTTTGTAAAACTACAATTCCCAACATGCCCTGCTGTGGCTGAAATGTGAAGCAAGGAACATTGGATTGAATGTGTAATATTTCTTTCTAACACAAAAAGTAGAAAGGTATACTAAAGTGCTAGGTGCCATTGCTATCATTGATATCCATATAATGTTGATGCAATACATGGATATGAGACATGTAACAACACAATGAGGTAAAAAGGGTATCCGCCAAAGTGTTGCATGCTGGAAGTCTCACATATAGTATATCAATACAGTACATATGAAGTAAAAATGTCAGTGGTCCATTTTTAGGCTTTCGTCAAGCCATATTCTGATAAGAATACTTTATAAAGTATGCTTTGAAACAACGGACCAATGCATGGTATATAGATGTGCAATCTGTGTAATTTTTCTCTATAGATTGGCATATTTTCATTCTTTCACCACTGTTGTTTGTTTTTTCATGGTCTCACTACTCGGCCCTTTAGCAAGAGACTGTATGAGCGTTAATACCTACTTGGTCCCAGTCTGATTTCTGAGACCACATTAAAAAAGTGATCTTTAGGATGTGTGATCTATAGGTGATGTGTTGTGTTGGCAGTGATCGTCAATTGATGTCGTGCTGAAATAGCGTAGGGATCCATTCACAAGAGGCCACCATGTCATGGTGAACAGGCCTATGCATTTTTGATCAAACAGAAGTAATAGATGACATACTATACGTGGATAGCGACAGCGACCAATAGGTGTGGGGTCACTCTCCATTCTACAAACAATTAGTAGTACTCTACTTATCATAGAGATAAGCGAATTTCTTAAAATTCTACCAAAACAAATCACAAAAAAATTGGGTTTAAAGAATCAGAACTTTTTAAAAAATGTTGATTTCCCAAATTTTAAAATCAATTTGCTCACTGGTATATTGTTAAAGGGTGCTCTATGATTGGAAAGCAATGGGCTCTCAGCTGTCTATTTCTGTCCATGAATAGATATATACATTCAATATTTAAATTCATGAGGAATATCATGCAAACCTATAGGCCCAGATTTACTAATTTGCATTAAAAATCTTCCTAAAAAGTGGAACAAATTTACACATTCTGGTGCATCTAGGGTAGGGTTTTTCAGACATGCTCCATATAGGGTGGAACTAAAAGGAAAGAGGTGTAGTTTTATGGGTATGGGGTAGGTGCCTAAGATGCACCACAATTCTGGCATAAAAATTTGGCTCAAACTAAGCCAACCAACAGTTGTTATAGAGTCAGAGAAAAATGGCTATTTGTGCACAAGATTTATCATCTGGTGCAGGGCTAGGCAGTCTAAGGGTACACCATCTTATCCATTAGAAAATCTGGGCCATAGTTCCAAATAATTCTTCACAGACAGCTAACATCAATCCTAATTGGTGAAATGCTAATGTTCTCAGTTCCATAATTATTAATCCACTCATTCTAATTTGTTATACAGTTTATGATAAAATGCAACCAAGACAATCATCAACCAATAAAGAGATGCCAAGGAAGCACATTATGACTACACATAACTCTCACTTTCAGAAGCTAATATAAAATAATGTTCTAGAAGCCTCTGATCTAGGAAGTTTCTAAGAGGACTTTTTATGTGTTCCCATTAGTACTGATTATACCTATGCCATAGTGATATATTAAGCCACAATCTGGAAACAAGACAAGTGTTCAGTGTCTCCAATGCTGAGATACTATTTTTCATTTACTTCATTGCATGATAAAACTAGAGAAGATAAGATAAAAAAACATTTTGTGACATAATGAATGCAGCAGGAAGGAAACTCACTGTTATCATCAGATGAGAACTGTCATCACCAAGGCAGGGACGGAAACAACATCCATTTGCATTACAGTTTTTTTTTATATCAAAAAGCTTTCAGAGCAGTATTATAAATTGATACAATTAAAGGGGATTTCCACCCAAAAAGTCTCATTATACAACAACATAACATCCAATACACTTTGTTCACCAAAAGATGGGGTATGGTTGGCAATGTTTGGTAACAGGAATAGAATTTACCATTCTTTTCCTCCACTCTGGTTAGGAGTGGGCTTGTTCGACTTTCTGCCAAGAGTGGGGATGAGCTAGGGAGGGGGAGTCTAGAGTTGGAGTGAGGAGTGTGAGGATTGAGGGAGAATGCAATCCATGTTCTGCACCTCCAGGCCATGTAGACCGCAGAAGTGGCTCTATTGCACCTTGATTCTCTAATTTGGGTCAATAATCTACATCCTTCAACTGTTATTAGGATGTTCAACTTGTTAATAGATTAACAATTCCATTAGGCCCTGATTCCCAAACTGATGCGAATAACCTGTCTCCTTCAACTGTTATTGGGGTGTTACTATACAGTATGTCCAACAGACAGTTGCCAGGGCCCTCCAAAGGAACGGGCAGTTGCAAAAATGTTGCTGCAGCCAGCACAAGTACCAGCAGAAGGGGAGTGGTAGCAGGCTACGCAGCAACAGGCCAGACCTGCCACTGTCATTAAGCGGTTGTGTTTTGATGACCAATCCCGCTCTACTGGAATGGTTTATTCAGTCTTCAACATCTTCTCAACTGACATCAAACATACACAGCCAGGAGTCGGTGGGTTCTTGTGCCGAGCCAAGGTGGAGAGTCCCAAGTCGTCATTACTTCTCTAAAAATGCTGCACCAGCTCTGCATAAGTACTAGAGTAGAGTAGAGTAGAAGGTGGACCAGTAAGCACATTCGTGTCATACTGTTCTGAACCTGGCCAACCAAGAAATCGAATCCTGGCTGTCTCCTCATCAATCGATGATTGGAAGCATGGTTACCGTGCATCCTGCATGGCACAGGTCTTTACTATAATTGTAACCTGGTTCCTGAAGTCTTCAACCCAACTACAAGACATCTTGAAAAAGGCCAGAAAACTGTGCATTCACTTCAGCCACTTTTACCATGCAAAAAGCCCCCCCCTCCTCCTTGGCCTGCAAAGACAGAATGTTGTTCCCCAACATCGCCTCATATGCAACGTTTCCACAACTTGAAACTCTACCCCCCACATGTTGGAGGAAGGCTGTGCATGATTTCTTGATGATGCTGGCGATGTTAGCCAGTGGCAGCTCATGCATAACACCTATTGTTTGCTCAGGCCCTTTGAGGAGGTCACTTTATTTGTCAGTCACCAGGACTACGGAATAAATTATATCATTCCACGCCTTATCACTATTCGGCCTCTCCACAATGTTAGACCCCCGCTACTGGGCAAAAATGGGCACCTCTTTTTTACACATTCTGAGAGGAATGAAAAACTCAACTACTATCGAGACATAGTACTTGGTTGGTCACTGCCTACGTGCGCCGTTACCCATCCGCACAAAGGTCTGACCCAGGGGAACCCCCTGTGCTCATGCTCCACTGCTATGACAGCTGGAGAGGGCAGGAGTAGCACCAGCTCCATCAGCAGTAACTTGAGTCTCGATTCTCTGATGAGAACGTTTTTGCACCCACCTGAAGAAACCAGCCAGCAGCAGGATATGGAGCAGAATATGAACCAGCAGGTGGTGGCATACTTGGACTCCACTCTGTCACCCCAGATCCAAAATCCCCTCAACTACTTGGCAGCCAAACTTGAATTGTGATCACAACTGGCCAGTATGCCCCAGACAAGCTTTCATGCCTGGCCAGTGATGTGGCATCAGATCAAGTGTTTAGTGCGGCAGGCGGCACAGTTACCCCAAAAAAACTCGCCTTTCAACATAAAATGTTGAGAAATTAACCTAGATAAAGATTAATCAGGCATGGATCAGCCAGGATTTCCACACACCGGTGCCTGATGCATCAGACTAGATCATTCTGCTAGTAATGATCTGACTGTAGTGTGCTGTCACTTCACAACATTGTGAAAATGGCCCATTACTTCTGCCCGCATGCTCCTGCCACTATTTTAATGCTGCCACCCACCTGATGCCACTCACCTGCTGTCATTTTCTCCTACTGCCACCATCTTGTGCTATTACTCCCACTGCTGTTGCCCCCCCCACTCTGTGACGGGGCCACTATTGTGACTCCTCATGCTGTTCATTCCCTCACTACTCTGTGACTGAGCCACTGTAGTGACCATTCATGCTGTGGCTACCCTCTCCACTCTGTGACTGGGCCCCTATTGTGAGTCCTTAAGCTGTTCATACCGTTACCACTCTGTGACTGAGCCACTATTGTGTGTATAAAGGTATGGTTGCACAACATATAATAAACAATAAGAGTAGAAATAAATTTAAATATATGTGGCGCTATGCCGACTAAAGATAAAAAAGGAAGTCCTTAGTTACACAGATTTGCAAATGCGTGATCATGCCCACTCACCATACGTCACGGTAACTTCCTGTGGAGTGGGTCCCTACACTCGTCTATGCCTCTGTTCAGACTACATCCAAGTCTCCATGGTTCAGGGCGTGTGAAACCAGCTAAATAGGTATCCTATCAGGAAGTCCTAGGTGAATGGGCGTCGTCAGGTCCAAAAAGAGCATGCGAGGCTCAGTATATAAATAAAATTATAATAAAAAGTTTGGACCAACGATATATACATATATATATTTTTTCATAAGTGCATATCCATAAAGCAGAACTATGGGTGTATAAAGGTATGGTTGCACAACATATAATAAACAATAAGAGTAGAAATAAATTTAAATATATGTGGCGCTATGCCGACTAAAGATAAAAAAGGAAGTCCTTAGTTACACAGATTTGCAAATGCGTGATCATGCCCACTCACCATACGTCACGGTAACTTCCTGTGGAGTGGGTCCCTACACTCGTCTATGCCTCTGTTCAGACTACATCCAAGTCTCCATGGTTCAGGGCGTGTGAAACCAGCTAAATAGGTATATATTTTATTTATATACTGAGCCTCGCATGCTCTTTTTGGACCTGACGACGCCCATTCACCTAGGACTTCCTGATAGGATACCTATTTAGCTGGTTTCACACGCCCTGAACCATGGAGACTTGGATGTAGTCTGAACAGAGGCATAGACGAGTGTAGGGACCCACTCCACAGGAAGTTACCGTGACGTATGGTGAGTGGGCATGATCACGCATTTGCAAAATCTGTGTAACTAAGGACTTCCTTTTTTATCTTTAGTCGGCATAGCGCCACATATATTTAAATTTATTTCTACTCTTATTGTTTATTATATGTTGTGCAACCATACCTTTATACACCCATAGTTCTGCTTTATGGATATGCACTTATGAAAAAATATATATATGTATATATCGTTGGTCCAAACTTTTTATTATAATTTTATTTATATACTGAGCCTCGCATGCTCTTTTGGACCTGACGACGCCCATTCACCTAGGACTTCCTGATAGGATACCTATTTAGCTGGTTTCACACGCCCTGAACCATGGAGACTTGGATGTAGTCTGAACAGAGGCATAGACGAGTGTAGGGACCCACTCCACAGGAAGTTACCGTGACGTATGGTGAGTGGGCATGATCACGCATTTGCAAATCTGTGTAACTAAGGACTTCCTTTTTTATCTTTAGTCGGCATAGCGCCACATATATTTAAATTTATTTCTACTCTTATTGTTTATTATATGTTGTGCAACCATACCTTTATACACCCATAGTTCTGCTTTATGGATATGCACTTATGAAAAAATATATATATGTATATATCGTTGGTCCAAACTTTTTATTATAATTTTATTTATATACTGAGCCTCGCATGCTCTTTTTGGACCTGACGACGCCCATTCACCTAGGACTTCCTGATAGGATACCTATTTAGCTGGTTTCACACGCCCTGAACCATGGAGACTTGGATGTAGTCTGAAAGCTGAACAGTGGCAGGCATGACGAGTGTAGGGACCTTCCTCCACAGGAAGTCGCACGTATGGTGATGGGCATGATAGTTTATATTTTGTGCTGTGTATACTTCTCACTTTTTCGGATATGCGCACCAAAATATATTAATTGTATTCGTTGATCCAATTATATGTTGTGCATACTTTATACTGAGCCCGCTGCTGGATGCCCTTACGACGGCCCATGTACCAGTCGATAGATACCTATTACTGGTTTGACGCACCCTGAACCTGAGACTAGGACTCTCCTGGCATAAGACGAGTGTTTCCCACGCCTGAAGTTATGGACGTTGGATGTGTCTCAAGAACAAAGCAAATCTGTGTAACTAAGGACTTCCTTTTTTATCTTTAGTCGGCATAGCGCCACATATATTTAAATTTATTTCTACTCTTATTGTTTATTATATGTTGTGCAACCATACCTTTATACACCCATAGTTCTGCTTATATGGATATGCACTTATGAAAAAATATATATATGTATATATCGTTGGTCCAAACTTTTTATTATAATTTTATTTATATACTGAGCCTCGCATGCTCTTTTTGGACCTGACGACGCCCATTCACCTAGGACTTCCTGATAGGATACCTATTTAGCTGGTTTCACACGCCCTGAACCATGGAGACTTGGATGTAGTCTGAACAGAGGCATAGACGAGTGTAGGGACCCACTCCACAGGAAGTTACCGTGACGTATGGTGAGTGGGCATGATCACGCATTTGCAAATCTGTGTAACTAAGGACTTCCTTTTTTATCTTTAGTCGGCATAGCGCCACATATATTTAAATTTATTTCTACTCTTATTGTTTATTATATGTTGTGCAACCATACCTTTATACACCCATAGTTCTGCTTTATGGATATGCACTTATGAAAAAATATATATATGTATATATCGTTGGTCCAAACTTTTTATTATAATTTTATTTATATACTGAGCCTCGCATGCTCTTTTTGGACCTGACGACGCCCATTCACCTAGGACTTCCTGATAGGATACCTATTTAGCTGGTTTCACACGCCCTGAACCATGGAGACTTGGATGTAGTCTGAACAGAGGCATAGACGAGTGTAGGGACCCACTCCACAGGAAGTTACCGTGACGTATGGTGAGTGGGCATGATCACGCATTTGCAAATCTGTGTAACTAAGGACTTCCTTTTTTATCTTTAGTCGGCATAGCGCCACATATATTTAAATTTATTTCTACTCTTATTGTTTATTATATGTTGTGCAACCATACCTTTATACACCCATAGTTCTGCTTTATGGATATGCACTTATGAAAAAATATATATATGTATATATCGTTGGTCCAAACTTTTTATTATAATTTTATTTATATACTGAGCCTCGCATGCTCTTTTTGGACCTGACGACGCCCATTCACCTAGGACTTCCTGATAGGATACCTATTTAGCTGGTTTCACACGCCCTGAACCATGGAGACTTGGATGTAGTCTGAACAGAGGCATAGACGAGTGTAGGGACCCACTCCACAGGAAGTTACCGTGACGTATGGTGAGTGGGCATGATCACGCATTTGCAAATCTGTGTAACTAAGGACTTCCTTTTTTATCTTTAGTCGGCATAGCGCCACATATATTTAAATTTATTTCTACTCTTATTGTTTATTATATGTTGTGCAACCATACCTTTATACACCCATAGTTCTGCTTTATGGATATGCACTTATGAAAAAATATATATATGTATATATCGTTGGTCCAAACTTTTTATTATAATTTTATTTATATACTGAGCCTCGCATGCTCTTTTTGGACCTGACGACGCCCATTCACCTAGGACTTCCTGATAGGATACCTATTTAGCTGGTTTCACACGCCCTGAACCATGGAGACTTGGATGTAGTCTGAACAGAGGCATAGACGAGTGTAGGGACCCACTCCACAGGAAGTTACCGTGACGTATGGTGAGTGGGCATGATCACGCATTTGCAAATCTGTGTAACTAAGGACTTCCTTTTTTATCTTTAGTCGGCATAGCGCCACATATATTTAAATTTATTTCTACTCTTATTGTTTATTATATGTTGTGCAACCATACCTTTATACACCCATAGTTCTGCTTTATGGATATGCACTTATGAAAAAATATATATATGTATATATCGTTGGTCCAAACTTTTTATTATAATTTTATTTATATACTGAGCCTCGCATGCTCTTTTTGGACCTGACGACGCCCATTCACCTAGGACTTCCTGATAGGATACCTATTTAGCTGGTTTCACACGCCCTGAACCATGGAGACTTGGATGTAGTCTGAACAGAGGCATAGACGAGTGTAGGGACCCACTCCACAGGAAGTTACCGTGACGTATGGTGAGTGGGCATGATCACGCATTTGCAAATCTGTGTAACTAAGGACTTCCTTTTTTATCTTTAGTCGGCATAGCGCCACATATATTTAAATTTATTTCTACTCTTATTGTTTATTATATGTTGTGCAACCATACCTTTATACACCCATAGTTCTGCTTTATGGATATGCACTTATGAAAAAATATATATATGTATATATCGTTGAGCCACTATTGTGACTGTACATGCTGTTGCCACCCTTACCAGTCTGTTCTGGGGCCACTAGTGTCCCTGTTTGATGTTGTTAAGATCACTGTTTATTTTACCGTTCTTCTGATCTGTCAGAAGAACTGAAAAATGAAAAACACAACTAATTCTGTTTTTGGAGCATCCATAAGGCCTTGTTCACATGATCAGTATTTTGCATCAGGATTTGATCATGATTTGGAAACCAAAAGCAAGAGTGGGTCCAAAATACTGAAAATATTTCCATGACATTTCATCTGTTTTGGACCCAGTCCTGTTTTTGCTTTACAAATACTCACCAATTACTGACCAAATACTGACCATGTGAAGGTGGATGCTCAAAATACAGGATCAATTTTTTTGGGCTGTTCTTCTGATAGATCAGAAGAAAGGAAAAATAAACAGTGACTACAGCACAACCATGAGGCCACTACTTGAATCAGTGGCTAACAGAATACTTTATCTATCAATGTGAACACCCCACAAACAGTGAAATGAGATAGCTCTTTCACACTATATATTGAATCTTGGGCCATTTTACATTGACCTGTAAGGGTGCATTCAAACGGCCGTGCCATGTTTTGCATTCCGCAAAAAACAGATGCCCCACGTGTGTGTTGAGTAATTTGCAGAACGGAATGCGTGCCACATTATAGAACTGCCTGTTCTTGTCCGAGGACTAGAATAGGACATGCTTTATATTTTTTGCCAGGCCAAGGAACAGAACAATGGATGCAGACATTGAAATGAATGGGTCTGCACCCATTCCGCAAAATGCTTAACGGATGCGGACCCATTTATATGGTCATGTGAATGAGCCCTTAGGCTGAGTTCATACTTCAGTTACTTAGTCAGTTAATTCCAACAGTTACTGTGGTGAGCCAAAATCAGGACCGAATCCTACTCTCAGATATGATATCATGAAAATATCTGTACCTGTTCTGTGTTTTTGACCCATAACTTACTAAATAAGTGGTGTGAACTGAGCCTAATAGTGACACAGTCATTCTACAGCTAACAGAAGTAATTTAAAAGCATGTATTTGCACTGCCACAACATGGCTAAAAAAAATTTTTTCTCCATCACTTTATTGGCACTGCCCCCATGTCCTTCTTTTGTTCCACTAAAGAGTCATTGGGTCACAGCTCCTGCAGGGGCGCACAGTGTTTTTTTTCCTTTACTGAAGGCTGTTGTACACTTTTCTTTTGGTTTAGTTAGGTATTAGCTAGGACTGTTGGTGGCCTACACAACGATGAAAGAAAGAACTAGCTATGCATGTTGCTGCAATGGATGTACACTGAGATACATTCTGCCTGCAGTTTAACTGCAGGCTGGGATATAGCTGATTTAATGTGCTTCACGGCAAATTAATTTGGAATGAATCAAATTTTTGGGAGAAATTCGATGAAATGTTAAAATCCAATTTTTCAAAACTTCAAGTCCAAGTGACCAGTTTGACTTTGGGCCAATCCCTAAGGGCATTATTCCAGTGCTCCTCTAGTCTTCACCCTTTAACCTTTATAACAGGGATCTGATCTTCACCGCAGGGAGACAACCAGACTGCTACCTTCTGGGATGGTCCCGATGGGCTTGGCAGATGACCTGCAAGGAACCAGAGACACTGGTACAAAGCACCAACAGTCCGCGCATATCGCAAAACATGTACAGTGCCTTACGAAAGTATTTGGCACCCTGGAACTTCTCAACCTTTTGCCACATTTCAGGCTTCAAACAAAAAGATATAACATTTTAAATTTTTGGTGAAGAATCAACAACAAGTGGGTCACAATTGTGAAGTGGAATGAAATTTATTGGATCATTTAAACTTTTTTGTAATAATAAAACTGAAAAGTGGGGCGTGCAAAATTATTCGGCCCCCTTGCACTAATACTTTGTTGCGCCACCTTTTGCTGCGATTACAGCTGCAAGTCGCTTGGGGTATGTCTCTATCAGTTTTGCACATCTAGAGACTGAAATTCTTGCCCATTCTTCCTTGCAAAACAGCTCGAGATCTTTGAGGTTGGATGCAGAGCGCTTGTGAACAGCAGTTTTCAGCTCTTTCCACATATTCTCAATTGGATTCAGGTCTGGACTTTGACTTGGCCATTCTAAGTCCTGGTTCCTTTTTTTAACCATTCCATTGTAGATTTTGCTTTATGTTTGGGATCATTGTCTTGTTGGAAGATAAATCTCCGTCCTAGTCTCAGGTCTTTTGCAGACTCCAACAGGTTTTCATCCAGAATGGTCCTGTATTTGGCTCCATCCATCTTCCCATCAATTTTAACCATCTTCCCTGTGCCTGCTGATGAAAAGCAGGCCCAAACCATGATGCTGCCACCACCATGTTTGACAGTGGGGATGGTGTGTTCAGGGTGATGAGCTGTGTTGCTCTTATGCCAAACATATCCCTTTGCATTGTTTCCAAAAAGTTCGATTTTGGTTTCATCTGATGAGAGCACCTTCTTCCACATGTTTGGTGTGTCTCCCAGGTGCCTTGTGGCAAACTGTAAAGGAGACTTTTTATGGATATCTTTGAGAAATGGTTTTCTTCTTGCCACTCTTCCATAAAGGCCAGATTTGTGAAGTGTTTGACTGATTGTTGTCCTATGGACAGACTCTCCCACCTCAGCTGTAGATCTCTACAGTTCATCCAGAGTGATCATGGGCCTCTTGGCTGCATCTCTGATTAGTCTTCTCCTTGTTTGAGATGAAATTTTAGAGGTACGGCCGGGTCTTGGTAGATTTGCAGTGGTCTGATACTCCTTCCATTTCAATATGATCGCTTGCACAGTGCTCCTTGGGATGTTTAAAGCTTGGGAAATCTTTCGGTATTCAAATCCAGCTTTAAACTTCTCCACAACAGTATCATGGACCTGCCTGGTGTGTTCCTTGGTCTTCATGATGCTCTCTGTGCTTTAAACAGAACCCTGAGACTATCACAGAGCAGGTGCATTTATATGGAGACTTGATTACACACAGGTGGATTCTATTTATCTTCATCAGTCCTTTAGGACAACATTGGATCATTCAGAGATCCTCAATGAACTTCTGGAGTGAGTTTTCTGAACTGAAAGTAAATGGGCCGAATAATTTTGCACGCCCAACTTTTCAGTTTTATTATTACAAAAAAAGTTTACATGATCCAATAAATTTTGTTCCACTTCACAATTGTGACCCACTTGTTGTTGATTCTTCACCAAAAATTTAAAATGTTACATCTTTTTGTTTGAAGCTTGAAATGTGGCAAAAGGTTGAAAAGTTCCAGGGGGCCGAATACTTTTGCAAGGCACTGTAAGTCTCCAGAAGCAATGGAGGAGTTGCCGTTACTCCTAGACGCCCAGCTCTCTCTGCAACTGCCGTGCTCTCTACACTTTGTTGACAGGGCCAGGTAGGTGTGATCACTAGTCTTGAGGTAAGAGAGCTTTGGATCATAGACCCGAAGTCTCTAAGGTCAAAACTTTGTTTAAATGCTGTACTGAGATCCACTTCGGATCCCAGTTTCAAAATTGTTTTCAAGTTGAATAATTAATGCCCGAAGTTATTCAGCAAAGTCTCACATGACTTCTGATACTTAACAATTTTCACCTCAGCGAAGCCCATATACATTTGAATGCTGTACAGAGATGGATTTCCGTACAGTATTCAAACAATGTTTTGACTAATGCGACTTCAGATTTATGATCTGAAGCTCACTTCTCTAAACACTAGTGATCACATTTGCACTGCCTGGCCTTGTCAATCAAAGTGGAAAGGTTCCACTTCACAATTGTGACCCACTTGTTGTTGATTCTTCACCAAAAATTTAAAATGTTATATATTTTTGTTTGAAGCCTGAAATGTGGCAAAAGGTTGAAAAGTTCCAGGGGGCCGAATACTTTCGCAAGGCACTGTATCAGGCAGACTCGCAGAACAGGAATGTAAACAGACATGCAATCAAAGGACACTGTTCAGACAGAAAAACAGGAACCCTAAACATACCAAACAACAGGCAAGGCAGAACTGGCAGAAACAAGACTAGGCTACAAGATCACAGACAAGTCAGACAGACAAAAGACAAGGAAACTGAACAGGCTTTAGAAATGCAATGTAATGTTCTGCAGTGTTGCACATCTATGGTCTGGATACAAACAGAAAACAGGATTTCAGAAAACCCCAGACTGAGACAACCCTAGAACTACAGAGCAGGAGGAACTGAGCAGATTAATGTATTTAATCTCTTTATATAGCGCTGACATATTCAGCAGTGCTTTACAGACATTATCATCACTCGCTCTCCCCAGTGGAGCTCACAATCTAATCTCCCTCTCAGTATGTCTTTGGAGTGTGGGAGAGAACTGGAGTACCCAGAAGAAATCCACCCAAAAAATAGGAAGAACATATAAACTCCATACAGATATGGTCCTTGGTTGGACTTGAACCCAGGACCTCAGCACTGCAAGACACTAGTGCTAACTATTGAGCCATGTTGGATAGATTAGTTGATACAAGTGCCTATCAATACATTAGAATATCATCAAAAAGTTGTTTTTTTTTAGTAATTCAGTTCAAAAAGTGAAACACATATATTATATAGAGTCATTACAAACAGAGTGAACTTTTTCAAGTGTTTATTTATGTTAATGTTGATGATCATGGCTTACAGCAAAGGAAAACCCAAAGTTCATTATCTCAGAAAATTAGAATAAATATCCCAAAACATCTGCAAAGGCTTCCTAAGCCTTTTAAAAGGTCCCTTAGTCTGGTTCAGTAGGCGACACAATCATGGGGAAGACTGCTGACTTGACAGATGTCCAGAAGGCTGTCATTGACACATCCACAAGGAAGGTTAGCCACAAAAGGCCATTGCTAAAGAAGCTGGCTGTTCACAGAGTACTGTATCAAAGCATATTAATGGAAAGTTGAGTGGAAGGAAAAAGGCTGGTAGAAAAAGGTGCACAAGAAACAAGGAGAACTGCAGCCTTGATAGGATTGTTAAGAAAAGGCCTTTCCTAAATTTGGGGGACATTCACAAGGAGTGCACTACTGCTGGAGTCAGTGCTTCAAAAGCCACCACACACAGACATAGCCAGGACATACAAGTGTCGCATTCCATGTGTCATTCATGACCAATAGACAACGCCAGAAGTGTCTTACCTGGGCTAAGGAGAAAAAGAACTGGACTGTTGCTCAGTGGTCAAAGGTGTTGTTCTCAGATGAAAGTGAATGTTGCATTTCTTTTGGAAATCAAGGTCCCAGAGTCTGGAGGAAGAGTGGAGAGGCACTCAATCCAAGCTGCTTGAGGTCTAGTGTTTCCACAATCAGTGACGGTTTGGGGAGCCATGTCATCTGCTGGTGTAAGTCCACTGTTTTTTATCAAGACCAAAGTCAGTGCAGCTGTCTACAAGGAAATTTTAGAACACTTTGTGCTTTCCTCTGCCAACAAACGTTTTGGAGATTGAATTTTTATTTCCAGCAGGACTTGGCACCTGTCCACACTGCCAAAAGTACCAATACCTGGTTTAATAACCACAGTATCACTGTGCTTGATTGGCCAGCAAAATTGCCTGACCTTAACCCCATAGAGAATCTATAGGGGATTTTCAAGAGGAAGATGAGAGACACCAGACCCAACATTGCAGACGAGCTGAAGGCTGCTATCAAAGCAACCTGAGCTTCATAACACCTCTGCAGTGCCACAGGCTGATCACCTCTATGCCACACCGCATTGATGCATTCATTCATGCAAAAGGAGCCCCAACCAAGTATTGAGTGCATTTACTGTACATACTTTTCAATTGGCCAACATTTCTATGTTTAAAAAAAAAATTACAGTTGATAAAATATAATATTCTAATTTTCTGAAATAATGACTTTTGGGTTTTCCTTGACTGTAAGCCATAATCATCAACATTAACATAAATAAATGCTTAAAAAAGTTTACTTGTTTGTAATGACTCCATATAATATACCGTATGTGTTTCACTTTTTAAACTGAATTATTGAAAAAAAAAACTTTTTGATGATATTCTAATTTATCGAGATGCACTTTTGTATGTGGTTGAATGAGAAATGATCCAACTAAACGTCTGATTTATTTTTTTAAATCTATGTTCATTCTGATCTTAAGGGCCATGTGGGCAGTCTTAGTAATTGTTAGAAATCCCTGTATTTTGTGTGCATAGAGAGAACTGTCAATGACGAATCCACCTACATGACTCTTAGGATTAGTATGAGCAGAGATTTAAATGCATAAATTACATGTTTTAACAAATCATTTCCCATAAAACTATATATCAATCTGTTCAACTCCTCCTTGTATGATTATCTCTAAAAACATTATCTTGTTAGTGTTCTCTCCAAAGAGATAGTCATGAAAAAGTGCTCCCTGCTTGGCTTCTATGTCTTTATGTATCAGGACAGACAAGGTCAAAGTGGAGATGTTTGGATATAATGTAGAGTGCCATGTTTGGTGAAAATCAAACACAGCATAATAGTACATACCTCAGACCAACTGTCAAGCACAGTGGTGGAAGTATGATGATGTGGATTTGCTTTGCAGCCACAGAACCAGAGCACCTCGTAGTCATTGAGTACCATGAACTCCTCTGTACCAATCTGTATACTAATCTGGAGTCAAATGTGAGGCCATCTATTCAACAGCAAAAACTTGGCTGAAAATGCTGCAGGACAAAAATCTAGCAAAAACAGCAAGTCTACAACAGCATGGCCAAAAAAAAGAATCCAGGTGTTGCAATGGTCCTATCGTAAACCAGACCTCAACCCAATTGAACAAATGGCCACAAACCTCAATGAACTGAAGCAATGTGTAAAGACAAGTGGGCCACAATTCCTCCAGAATGATGTTAGAGACTAATAAAGTTATACAGAAAATGATTACTTCAAGTTATTGCTGCTTAATGTGGTTCTACAAGCTATTGATTCATGGAGTTTACATAGTTTTTCAAACATGGCTTTTCAATTTTTCCTTCCTTTGTGCAGAATAAATAATCAAACAGTGGAATCTGCTATGTGTATTATATTTACCTAATTTTAAGACCTTCTAAGAACCAGATGATTTTTTTATTATGTTCTGATACATAAAACCGTATAATTCTAAAATTGTGTACTTTGTTTCTCTCATGTATTTATTAATCTCACATATATACAGTACAGACCAAAAGTTTGAACAAACCTTCTCATTCAAAGAGTTTTCTGTATTTTCATGACTATGAAAATTGTAGATTCACACTGAAGGCATCAAAACTATGAATTTACACATGTGAAATTTTATACTTAACCCTTTCGCGCCCGGAGGTTTTTTCGGTTATGCATTTTCGTTTTGCGCTCCCTGCCTTCAAACAGCCATAACTCTTTTATTTTTCTGTTCACATAGCTGTATGAGGGCTTATTTTTTGCGGGACAAGTTGTACTTTCCAAAGCCACCATTTAATATTGCATATGGTGTAGTGGGAAGCGGGAAAAAAATTCCAAACCGGGTGAAATTGCAAAGAAAACGCTATTCCGCTACAGTTCTACGGGTTTCTTATTTACAGCGTTCAATGTGAATTAAAACTGATCCACTACTTTCATTCTACTGGTCAGTACGAATCCGGCAATACCTAATATGTATAGTTTTTCCTGCGTTTTCATAGTGATAAAATAATTAGAAAGTTGCCCTTTTTTTTTTTTTTTTTTCCTTGTCAAATCTTGACCCCTATAACTTTTTGGTATTTATGTGTACAGAGCTGTATGGGGGCTCATTTTTTGCGGGATGATCTGAAGTTTTTATTGATACCATTCTGGGGTGTGTATGACTTTTTGATCACTTTTTATTTAATTTTTTTTAGAAAAAAAAGTGACAAAAAACGGCAAATCGCCATTTGGACTCTTTTTTCCGCCACACAATTCGCCGTATTGGATTTTTTTTTTTATATATTTTAAAAGTACGGGCATTTTCGGTCACGGTGATACCCATGATGTCTATATTTATTGTTATTTAGGTATTTATTTTTTAATTATAGGGGGGTGATTTGAACTTTTATATCTTTTTTATTTTTATATATTTTTTAACATTTTTTAAAATTTTTTTTTACTATTTGAAAGGTCAAATATGGGCTGATATATTGTGGCTTTTTTTTTTTTTCTTTATGAGCAATCATGGATTTTATAGACTCAGAAATCCAAGAATTGCTCATTTCTTATCCTGGCCTGCCATCTAGTGGCCAGAATAAGAATTGCACTTTGAAAACTGTAATCCTCACCAGCGAGGATTACAGTTTTCATATGGTGTACAGACACCCTGATTGGCCACACGGGGTGTCTGTACACCACCCGGAAGCGAATGCTTCCGGGTTGAGACGCAACTAGATGCCGTGATCACGTGTGATCACGGCATCTAGGCTCCCAGGAAGACGTGGCCGATGGCGGTAAGTAGTGGCAAGTCTCTGCTGTTAGAAACAGCAGAGACTTGCCGGCCATGACGCCCGCCGCACCCGCGAGCGGGCGTCATGTGCCCGCATCGCCCCAGCGCCGTACATGTACGGCGCTGGGCGCGAAGGGGTTAACAAAAAAGTGTGAAACAACTGTAAATATGTTTTATATTCTAGGTTCTTCAAAGTAGCCACCTTTTGCTTTGATTACTGCTTTGCACACTCTTGGCATTCTCTTGATGAGCTTCAAGAGGTAGTCACCTGAAATGGTTTTCACTTCACAGGTGTGCCCTGTCAGGTTTAATAAGTTTAATGAGTTGTGTTGGGCAGAAGTCAGGTGGATACACAGCTGATAGTCCTACTGAATAGACTGTTAGAATTTGTATTATGGCAAGAAAAAAAGCAGCTAAGTAAAGAAAAACGAGTGGCCATCATTATTTTAAGAAATTAAGGTCAGTCAGTCCGAAAAATTGGGAAAACTTTGAAAGTGTCCCCAAGTGCAGTCGCAAAAACCATCAAGCGCTACAAAGAAACTGACTCAGATGAGGACCGCCCCAGGAAAGGAAGACCAAGAGTCACCTCTGCTGCGGAGGATAAGTTCATCTGAGTCACCAGCCTCAGAAATCGCAGGTTAGCAGCAGCCCAGATTAGAGACCAGGTCAATGCCACACAGAGTTCTAGCAGCAGACACATCTCTACAACAACTGTTAAGAGGAGACTGTGTGCAGCAGGCCTTCATGGTAAAATAGCTGCTAGGAAACCACTGCTAAGGACAGGCAACAGGCAGAAGAGACTGGTTTGGGCTAAAGAACACAAGGAATGGACATTAGACCAGTGGAAATCTGTGCGTTGGTCTGATGAATCCAAATTTGAGATCTTTGGTTCCAACCACCGTGTCTTTGTGCGACACAGAAAAGGTGAACGGATTGACTCCACATGCCTGGTTCCCACCGTGAAGCATGGAGGAGGGGGTGTGATGGTGTGGGGCGTGCTTTGCTGGTGACACTGTTGGGGATTTATTCAAAATTGAAGGCATACTGAACCAGAATGGCCACCACAGCATCTTGCAGCGGCATGCTATTCCATCCGGTTTGCGTTTAGTTGGACCATCATTTATTTATCAACAGGACAATGACCCCAAACACACCTCCAGGCTGTGTAAGGGCTATTTGACCAAGAAGGAGAGTGATGGGGTGCTACGCCAGATGACCTGGCCTCCACAGTCACCAGACCTGAACCCAATCGAGATGGTTTGGGGTGAGCTGGACCGCAGAGTGAAGGCAAAAGGGCCAACAAGTGCTAAGCATCTCTGGGAACTCCTTCAAGACTGTTTCAGGTGACTACCTCTTGAAGCTCATCAAGAGAATGCCAAGAGTGTGCAAAGCAGTAATCAAAGTAAAAGGTGGCTACTTTGAAGAACCTAGAATATCAGTGTGAAGCTACAATTTTCAGTCATGAAAATACAGAAAACACTTTGAATGAGGTGTGTCCAAAAACTTTTGGTCTCTACTGTATATATATTCGAATCTGTTCGCCGCGATTTGTATTGAATCTTCCATTTTTCCTACTCCGAAGCGAATCCGGATTTTGTCAGATTCACTTTGTATTATTTGTAAATGTTCTTAAAATTTCGAACGCTAACTTTAGGTACGCTATGTACGCAATGTGCGCATTCTTCTTCCCCCCTCCCCCGACCCCCCAAAGCGGGAAAATGAGGATACGCCCCCTCAAGAGCAGGAAAGTGAAGATACGCCCCCCTCAGAAGCAGGAAAAAACAGCAAGGCCCATTGGGAACTATTTGTACGTATAGGCAGTGAAGACTCCTCCCTCATTACTCCGCCCTCCTCTCCAGTTCAAGCCAGCGGTGAACAAGATCCACAGCATGGCGAAGCAACTGCAACCAAAGTGGGGGGAAATGGTCTTTGGGAACGAGTACCCCGAAACACCGCCTGCTCCAGAGATCAGAGAGTCACCATTGTGCAAGAGAGTCTCACCGGTTCCTGAGTCAATATTCGCCTTGCCGGCTGGTGCGGCTGCTGCGGCGAAGGTGGCTGGAGCGTCCACTTCGCCGTCCAGGAGGAGAACAACAACACCTTCCATGCGGCAGAATCCGATTGTGCCAGCATCAGTGACAGCCCACGCCCAGACCCTATGGGACTACAAGAATGCGGTGGAAGACTGCGTCATCCAAGTACTGGACCATCCGAGGCTCAACCGCTGAAGCCAGAAGTCCTTACCCCTGCTGTCTCGGCAGGACAATCCGGAAAAGTAAAGGCGCAAGTGGCTTCAGCGCTCACCAGCCTGACCACCACCTAGACCCGGTCAAGTCCGACTTCTGGCACAAGAGGGCAGTGGAGCTCCAACACGGCAGCCAGGTTGGCCTACAGGAGGCAGGAGCGTCCTCTGATCTCATGCAGTAGTAGTTCAAGCGAGGAGGACTTCAGGTCCCTCATCTGAGGAACCCTTCTACTTGCTGAGTGATTTAAAGGACACCTCTGGAGGACGTATGGGAGCCACATCATGGACTGCACCTGATGGGTGAGAGCTAGTTGGCACTTGTTTTGTTTGTTTAGTTTGTATTGCCCCTGTTTGACTCTCAACCAGATGGACATGGCTTGTCAGGACTCCCCCCCCCCCCCCTGCAGAAAATTCCCAGTTGCGCCTAAGAATGCCTATTTTCCTTTTTCCCCCTTCTCAGGTTATTTGGGAGCCCGCTTTGCAAAAAGGGTTCTCTATTTGCTGCTATTTTACATTATCCATGTGGATTACATGTTACCTGTTTGGATTACAAAATTACAGTGTTTTATCATGCCAAGCAGCCATGAGGAGAGACTCAAACGTATATCTGAGCCTTTTATGCTTGCAAATGTGAAATTGCAATAAAATATTTGCATAATTGTCTTTGCTGTATTTTATCAATAATGTTTTTACAGGTTCAGCAATGTTCAAGCACTTTAGCCCATTGTGTGTATTCTTTTTCAGGTACTGCAATGCGTCCTATATTAATGCACTTATTGTACGGTGTTTTTTAGTGAATTATGCACTTAGCCAGATAGCTAGCACCTTTATTTTCTAGCTGGGGGCGGAGCCTGGACACGCTGCTGAATGGCTGCTTGAGTCTGAGCTCCTCATAAGAACCGGCTTCAGATCCTTTTAATACGCTGCACACCGGACCCACCATGGGGAAAACAGGCAAAGACAAACTCAGAGACTCTGCAGATGCCACTCCGGTCCGTCCTAAACAGTCGGACATGGAGAAATTCCTTACAAAGAGAGCTAAAGCTGCTGGCGCTAGCGCGGCCAAGATGGCGCCCGACCATGCGCTCCGCTCTGACGCAGAAGACTTCTCTGAAACAGGCAGTGTTTCTGATGCCTCAGAATATAGGCTACCCACCACGGAGCCTCCTATGTCTAAAGCTATCCTTCGGGATGTCCTTGAATCAGCCCTGTCTCCTCTGAAGAAAGATCTTGCTGACATCAAGGAGGACCTCCGACATCTAGGTCACAGGGTGGTAGCTCTGGAGACCTCACAAGAAGCCATCTTGACCTATGGAGTAAATACCCATGAAGTACTTCAGACCCATAGAAACTTAATTAATGATGCCTACTTCAAACTTGAAGACCAGGAGAACCGGAGCCGGAGGCGAAACATTCGCATACGAGGGCTGCCTGAGGCGGTGGAGGCAACGGACCTTCCTACCGCAGCAATGGAGATGTTTTCATCCTTACTAGGCCCTGAGAGGGCGGCCTCTATTATCATCGAGAGAATCCATTGGGCCCTCCGCCCGAAACCCAAGCTGACTGAGCCCCCTCGTGATATAATTTGTGGCTTGTTAAGCTTTGTGGACACTGCAGAGCTTCTCAAAAAGAGCAGAAAAGCTACCCCGCTTAAATACCTTGATGTGGACATTTCTTTTTATCAAGATCTGGCCCCATCCACGTTGGCAAAGCGTCGGCTCCTACGTCCTTTACTTGAAGCGCTGAAAGCCTCTTCTACTCCCTTCAGATGGCTATACCTCTTTGGCCTAGCCATATTGAAGAATGGCAAACAACTTACCATCCGAAGCCCCCAAGATCTGAAGACTGCGTGGGAGTCACTTGGGATTACACAGCTTGACATACCTTCGTGGATGCCTGCTGACCAGGAGGGCCCTTTGCCCACACCTCCACAACCCAACTCCTGGCAACTGGTCTCGCCGAATAAAGTTCGCAAGAATCACCGCGGGCGTCAGGACAAACAGCAACCGTGATTATTCTTCCCTCCACAGGTTGTGGATACCTAGGCCTTGGGCATGTGACCCCTGAGTCGGGTTGCCCTATGTAAGACCTGTGATTACCTGTATTCCCGTTTATATCAAGGTACAGTTATCACCTGCGGCTTGTTCACACTAGTGTTGCGTTATTAGCAACCTTCGTTACTTGCCTTTTTAGGTTGCAATTTTTGTGAACATGCGAGTATACTTCTGTTCTTAAGAGCCCCAGTGCTCCTACCTTGATTGGGAATCACTCCCTCTGACCCAAGGTAATAACATATAGGAGGCATGACTTGCTCCTGATATATCTGGACTGAAGGTCTTGTTATTTCTCTTTTTTTTGCTAGGCTTTGTTTTCTTTGCCTTACCCGAATGCTATTTTATGCTTGCAAAGGTCACACTATTTTCCAGTTATTATCTACGTTATTAGTCATGCATTTTGGCCGGATATGGGTCCTGAACATAAATAAGTATATGGGATCTGGCCGGTTTTCCTACCGTTCTGGTTATCAGTTCGTTCTTTAATGCGGGTCTATAAAAGACCACTTGTTGCTCTGTGCGACCCCCCTCCCGGGGAGTGGAGCGCTGTTGCCTTCTTTGGTGATGGTGAACCGCTTGTCGGGTGCTTCACGGAGCACTCTCCTTTTTTGCTATCTTTTGTTTTCTTCTTCTTCCTGCACTCTCCTTCTTTTCTTCCTTTCCCTCCTCCCCGGTGGAATGCTCCTTATAATAATGCAATGTTCATATTGTCGTTGTTATGACGTCTGTTGTGATATCCTCTTTAAATGCAAGAGGTTTGAATGAGCCATGAAAGCGGTCGCAAATCCTCTCTCTCCTCCACAAAGATAAAGTAGAAATTGCATTTTTTCAGGAATCTCATTTTAAATCTGGCAAAATACCTAACTTACCACCCAGAAAATTCTCGCAATGGTTCCATAGCACATACACCTCAGCGTGTAGGGGTGTCAGTATTGCCATACACAGAAGATTACCATTTAAACATCTTGCGACCATTGCTGACCCTGATGGTCGTTATCTCTTTGTTAAGGGACAGGTGGCTGGATCACTTGTCACTTTAGCTAATCTTTATGCTCCCAATAGACGACAAGCTCAATGGCTCATTCATACCTTTAAACTGTTGTCGACATTCAAGGAAGGGTTGGTCATTCTAGGAGGCGATTTTAATTTACCCCTAGAGCCAGACTTAGATACATCATCTAAGCGCACATATATATCATATTCACTTCTGGCTAGGCTGAAAAGGGCTCTGAGGGAGCTGGGGGTCATTGATATTTGGAGGTCTCTTCACCCTTCCTCTTTAGATTACACCTTCTATTCAGCTACACAATCTTCATTCCATAGGCTGGATTATTTGTTTCTCTCCTCTGCTCATATTGCCAAGCCAAGAAAGCTACAATCGGTAATTTTACCCTGTCTGACCATGCCCCAGTTTTCCTACATTTAACCATGAAGGAATTACCTAAAACGGACTGGAGTTGGCGTCTGAATGAGACGCTGATAAGCGCCCCATCGCATATAGACAAACTTTCTACTACCTTACGCGAATACTTTACATTTAACACCCCTGAGCAAACCTCATTGCCCATCGTGTGGGAGGCACACAAATCAGTAATGAGAGGTGAACTCATAGCATTAGGCTCGAGACTTAAAATGCAAAGATCGGCAGCGTTGAATGCACTCTTATCTCAAATATCGATTTTAGAAATCGCACACAAGCAGAACAAAGCCAGATCTTCCGCGGAGGAACTGGCGAAACTGCGCACTGACCTGAAAAATCTCCTAAATGTCACCTCTGCCAAAACCCTGCTTCGCTCAAAGTTTAAAGCTTATGCGCATGGGGACAAGGGGAACAAGCTTATGTCTGCTCTACTCAAGAAACAGCAATCTAACTCCTTTATATCCGCCATCAGAGACGCTAATGGATCGCTCCATAACACCACCCCTACTATAGCTAAGGCTTTCCAGGAGTTCTATGCAGCTCTTTATAACCTACAGACCAATAACTCCTCGTCATCTCCCCCAGCCTCTGAAGCCACTTCTAAATTTCTATCAGCCCTTAATCTTCCTTCTATACCTAGTGCTAAGTCGGAGAAATTGCTAGCCCCAATTACAGCCTTGGAAATTAGACATGTGCTGAAAACAATACCATCTGGCAAGAGCCCAGGTCCAGACGGCTTTACCATACAGTATTATAAACTTTTCAAGATATCTTGGTTCCCCATTTTCAGTCACTATGCAATTCTTTGCTTACAGGTGGTGTACTTCCACCACAGACACTGGAAGCCCACATTGCAATTATACATAAGGAAAACAAGGACCCGCTACAGTGTGGTAGCTACCGTCCTATTTCATTACTTAACACGGACATTAAGTGGTGGGCCAAGATACTTGCTCAACGAATGCAAGCCATACTTCCCGATATAGTTGATGGAGAGCAGGTCGCTTTGTCTCTGGCAGGGAGGGTAAGGAGAATACTGTACGCCTTCTTCGTCTTATATCTTGGGCACGTAACTCACATAAACCACTTGCATTACTCAGCACAGACGCTGAGAAAGCGTTTGACAGGGTTAACTGGCATTTTATGTCAGAAGCCCTGTTGAGCTTTGGTATACCTGCTCAGTTTGTTCAGGCGATTTTCACCTTGTACTCGGCCCCCTCTGCCAGAGTCAAAGTTAACGGATCTTTGTCACAGCCTTTTTCCATCTACAATGGCACTAGGCAGGGTTGCCCCTTATCCCCTGCATTGTTTGTCATTGTAATGGAAACCCTCCTTCGGAGAATTAGATCTGATAGCCATATTCAAGGAATGACAGTGGGTTCATACTCACATCTCACAGCCGCATTCGCGGATGATTTACTTATAATGACATCAAACCCTTTAGTCTCATTTCCTAAATTAATATCCATTTTTCAAGAATTTGGCTCTCTTACTAACTTTAAAATCAATCACAGCAAATCTGTTGCATTGAACATTACCTGCCCAACGAATCAAATAAATAGATTGAAGCACATTACTCCATTCACATGGGCCCCTATTAGCCTACCATACCTAGGAATCCAGATCCCGTCTAACCCGGATGACTTATATACACTCAATTATACTCCGCTCTTACAATCTGTGCGTTCTCAACTCCGGTCCCTAAAAATGCCCTTCATATCATGGATGGGGAAAAAGAACTATTTAAAGACGTTCATAGTCCCAAAGTTCTTATATTTACTTCAGGTCTTGCCTATCTGGCTACCTCTTACCTTCTTCAAAGAGGTTAGACGGTTATTCTCTCTTTTTCTCTGGGGAGGGGGCTCAGCAAGAATTGCTTATTACCTCCTCACTAGGGAAAAGAGGTTCGGAGGCTTTGGCCTACCGGATTTGTACCTATATTACAAGGCAGTGCAATTGAGCAGAGGAGCGAAGTTGTTGTCCAATCAGCCTGATAACATCTGTTCTAACCTGGAACGTCATCTTCTATCCCCACAGGAACGACTCATACTATGGGGAATCAAACCTTATAATCACACTGACTCATCCTTTTCCCCTCTCTCTAGAAGCTTCTTAGCGGTTTGGTCAGGATTCTACAAATCAAAAGACCTCCAGTTCCCTCATCCCAATATGCCCCTAGCTTATCTCCAACCATATCTTCACCCTGGAGTCCTGATACCAACAGGAGTATGGTCTCATCTTTTACATACCCCTATCCGAGACATAACCCCTATAGAAGGTCCACTACAATGGGATAAGATCCTAGAACTCCCTAAAACCCAGTTGGCCCCTTTCTTGCACTTGCTAGATTTTAGGAGGGACGTAAAACATGTAACACTTCCAATTTCTCCATTGTGACAACTTTCCTGGATAGAGAAAGTAATAGAATGTACCACTCTCCCTAGGAGAGTCTTATCCACCTTCTATAAGCAATTACTATCTGATATCCCTGGTAACCCACATTTTTTGGAGGCATGGGAGAAAGAACTAGACATCTCTCTGTCTGATCCTGAAAAACAGTTTGTTCTGAATCACTCCCATGGCTTCAATAGATGCATTAAGGTCCAAGAGAACTCTTATAAACTCCTGACCAGGTGGTACAGGACCCCGGAATTTCTCAATTCCATTAACTCTGACATACCTGCTTGCTGCTGGAGGTGTGGACGGGAAATAGGTTCCCTCTCGCACATTTATTGGTTCTGCCCCATTATTAAACCTTTCTGGTCAGAAGTCGCATCTACAATTAGACGAGTCTGTGGAATTGAAATCTCCTTAGACCCCAAATTGGTCTTGCTATGGTGCCCAAATGCAAGTTTGTGTCCCTCCAAAAACAGCCTTCCAACAATGCTGTTAACAGCTGCACGTCTGCTTATACCTATTATGTGGAAAAGTACCTCTGCCCCGTCCATTTCTGACTGGACAGATCGAATAGACCAACTGTATTGTTTTGAAGAATTAGCCCATTGGGAGAGTCACACTAGGTCTAAGTTTCTGAAAATCTGGGAACCCTGGAAATCATATAGAAACTTCCAATAAATCAACGTGCCACACTCTAGAACTTAGGTCCTTATTGATAGGTCAAGAGTCCCTTATAGTATATATTGTGTACTGTATACTACAACCCAAAGTCATAACTTTCATTGCTCGCAACATCCATATGTCTCTAATTTTCATATACATGGATGATTCCACTCTCTTTCTCCCCCCTTCCCTCCTTTCTCCCCCTACACCCCTTCCCATTCTTTCCCTCACACTTTTCCTATTTGTCCCCTCTGTTACACCATTCAGTGCCTTATTATATCTACATGTTGGATTGTGATATTGCTGTCATAAATTAAGCTATTATGTGTATGAGATGTATCAGTAGCTATGGACCATTTCTGTTCTCTATTATACTCCATGATTTCTTCAATAAAAAGAGATTTGATAAAAAAAAACCTTTATTTTCTAGCTCATATGGACTGCCTCTAAAGACTGTACGCTGCGGCCTAGCCTCGTGCGTATGACGCAATCGCGACTCAATAGTACGCTAAGGATTCGTACGCACCTTGTACGCTAATGCTTACGTATTGCGTACTTTTAACAACACTGTATGTTCGTAATTTGTGCAGGAATGTTCGCAAAACAACGATTGTTTTTTAACGCAAATTCGACCGAATAAATTAGTATTAAGAACGAATCTTGTCAGAAATTCGTCGATTATTCGCCAAAGCAAATTTTGGATGATTCACTCATCTCTTATATATATATATATATATATATATATATATATATATATATATATATATATATATATATTATTTTTTTTTTTTTTTTTTTTTTTTTATATATATATATAATGAAAATTCAGCTCTTAAATGTGTATGACAGTCTTCTTGTCAAATCTTCTTAGTAAACAACCAAACTCCTGCTCCTACATATCTCTCATCTTGAACTTATGTGGCCTGCGGGGGAAATTGGACTTGCATTTAGCACAAGAGCACAAAAGCCAGCTAGGCCCAAAGTCCCATTGACCTTATTCCAAACTGACTTTAGCAGGGTCGTTTCTACTGGTCTATACTGAATTTGAGAAAACAAGCACAGTATTTATTTTTCATAATAGCATAACATCAGAATCAGAAACTCAAAAATACATCAAAAAGCTACTGCTGGTAAAATACTAAAAACAAATACAAATGTAAGATGAATAATGTAAAACTGCACAAAACACTGTCCTCCGTGAAATATTGCTGAAAAAAACAATAAGACATGACATAAGCTAAATGTATTAAAAACTGTAAAAAAAAAATTAACCACAACAAAAGAAAGTCTTCATTATAACTAGTACGTTCATTATCACCACAAATTAGAAGCCTGAAAAAAGGCATTATGGTGATACTGCTGTAAACACATTATGTTGTAAATCCAAATGTTAATTATTACCGAATGTGTTTATTATTTATTGGAAGGCCTCATGGAAAATGTCACACTGTCAAATAAAAGATGCAAAACCATTATAATCCAGCTTTCACCATTGGCAGTCAGTGTGACTCCTTGAGCTCAGTAACAATACAGCTGTTTTGAGCTTTGTTTGTTGATTTTTGATTTTTTTTTAATCTTATGTATTATTTACTTAGCTAGAGGAAAGGTTATATCTATTACCTTTTCCCTGCTTTCTATGTAAGAGCTCTAATACAAAGCTACTTAAGAGACAATTGTTCGTCCGTACAATTGGTACTTCAGTATTTAGCATTGTGCCAGAATGCAGATAAGAATTGTGATTACAAGCAGGTAAAACAATCCATTTCAAAAACATGATTTCTGAAATGGTATTAAAATATATGCTGAAATATGTTGAATAATAATATAAAAATGACAGGTGCATAGTTAGATTCATAAGGTGAAAAACTTAAATGCATAGGCCTATTTTTTAGCGTTTTATTATTCTAGAAAGTAAATTACAAAAAAATATAGCTTAAAGATACAATGCATGAAATGAAACATTCCAGATTTAAAAATTAAACATACCAGAAGGAGAGAGGAGAAAATGAAAAAAAACCAAAGCCTTAAAAAAAGCAATAAAACCTGATGTCCATCTGCCCTGCTCACCTAGCCCAGTGGCCTGGACCCTCTTACTGCTTTCTCCTTCTTCCTGTACGGTCCGGCTGCCAGACTTGCTCTGTCACTCCATGCGAACTGCAGCTATGCCTGGGTCTGATTAATACACAGTAGATCTATGAACCAAAGTAGTAAAGTTAATTTTTTTTTGCCTATCAGCATTGCAGCACCAAAATGGTACCCTCAAGAGGTATAACCAATGAAAAGACTGTTATTTTGTTTAAGCCCATATAATCAATGCAAAGGCACAGGGATCCATTTTTTTCACAAAGAAGAATCTGTCCCCAGCTGGTGAGGAGGAGTTGCAGATGAAACCTCTGTCCAAATTCTTCTTAATATAATCTGTCATAGAGTCTCGGGAGGAGCCAACGTATATACACAACTTTGAGGGGGTGTGGTTCTAGGGACTAGATCAATTGGAAGGTGGCGGTGGGGAGGTAGAGATTCAGCCTCCTTTTTGTCAAAGATGTCAGTAAACCTGTGATAATCCACTGTTAGGCATTGCTGGTTTTAGGGCACTGGAGGACAGTGGACAGACTGTACATGAGTCAGGCATTTGGAATGACAGGTTCATCCCCAATGTAGAATATTGCCAGATTTCCAATCGAGGAATGGACTATGTTGATGGAGCCAGGTAGTCCCATTAGCAGGGGACTAGAGGATGCTATCCTGCTATCTTGGAGTTCCTCAATGAAAATAAGCAAATAACTCCATATCAGCACGGCTTCATGATGGATCGGTCATGTCAAACTAATTTAATCAGTTTCTATGAGGAGGTTCTAGACTTGACTGCGGTGAATCAATGGATGTCGTATATCTGGACTTCTCCAAAGCATTTGACACTTTACCACATAAAAGGTTAGCATATAAAATGAGAATGCTTGGCCTGGGAGAAAATGTCTGTATGTGGGTAAGTAACTGGCTCAGTGATAGAAAACAGAGGGTGGTTATTAACGACACATACTCAGATTGGGTCACTGTCACTAGTGGGGTACCACAGGGGTCAGTATTGGGCCCTATTCTCTTCAATATACTGTATTTATTAATGATCTTGTAGAAGACTTGCACAGTAAAATATCAATTTTTGCAGATTATACTAAATTGTGTAAAGTAATTAACACAGAAGAGGACAGTACACTGCTACAGATGGATCTGGATAGGTTGGAGGCTTGGGCAGAGAAGTGGCAGATGAGGTTTAACATTGACAAATGTAAGGTTATGCACATAGGAAGGAATAATGCAAGTCACCAGTACATACTAAATGGTAAAACACTGGGTAACACTGACATGGAAAAGGACCTAGGAATTTTAGTGAACAGCAAACTAAGCTGTAGAAACCAGTGTCAGACAGTTGCTGCCAAGGCCAATAAGATAATGGGTTGCATCAAAAGAGGTATAGATGCCCGTGATGAGAACATAGTCCTGCCACTTTACAAATCACTAGTCAGACCACACATTGAGTACTGTGTACAGTTCTGAGCTCCTGTGAACAAGGCAGACATAGCAGAGCTGGAGAGGGTTCAGAGGAGGGCAACTAAAGTAATAACTGGAATGGGTGGACTACAGTACCCAGAAAGATTATCAAAATTAGGGTTATTCGCTTTAGAAAAAAGACGACTGAGGGATGATCTAATAACAATGTATAAATATATCAGGGGTCAGTACAGAGATCTCTCCCATGATCTTTTTATCCCCAGGACTTTGACCGTGACAAGGGGACATCCTCTGCGCCTGGAGGAAAGAAGGTTTGTTCACAAACATAGAAGAGGATTCTTTACGGTAAGAGCAGTAAGACTATGGAACTCTCTGCCTGAGGAGGTGGTGATGGTAAGTTCACTAAAAGACTTCAAGAGGGGTCTGGATGTATTTCTGGAGTGTAATAATATTACAGGTTATAGTTACTAGAGATGGGTCGTTGATCCAGGGAGTTATTCTGATTGCCTGATTGGAGTCGGGAAGGAATTTTTTCCCCTAAAGTGAGGAAAATTGGCTTCTTCCTCACGTTTTTTTTTGCCTTCCTCTGGATCAACTTGCAGGATAACAGGCCGAACTGGATGGACAGATGTTTTTTTGGCCTTATAAACTATGTTACTATGTTACCTCGGATGAACCAAAAAAGAAATCTTTTCTGAGTGGTGCGCACCCACCTACAGACCCAAGGATGCAATGACAAACTGAATGAACTTAGAGAGACCCCCCCATCCATGGATGTATACCATCAAAAGTCTCTCAATCCTTTGGAGAGGTATCTGCTACTGATTCACCATGTGCAGGAAGTTTACTTCTGAACCGGAAACTAAGAGGGACAACATGGTGAAATGAGTACCAGAGATAGACATGGTCATAGGTCAATCAAGGGGAGGACTGATCTTCACCTAGAGCAGCCTCTCCTACTGACCCTATGCTCGGGAGTTTTCCAGCATGAGAGAACAGGTACGGGCATAGTTCCCCTTGTCTTCACACTACATATACAGATTATTGGTGCGCCTGTGCATGCACTCCTCCTCCGTTAGCTTGAGCCTGTCCACCTGGATGTGATCTGGTCAAGTGGCTGAGGAAGAAGTAGGACAGGGATAAATTATTCTCTGGAACTTGAGTGGCAGTCAAAGGGGTCTTTTTTGATGAAGCACCACCTTGAATTACTCCCAGAACAGCAGTTCAATACATGTGGCCAGCAAAATCAAAGCATCTAGAATGGAATGAATATAATGACCAGTAGAGATGAGCGAGCATACTCGTCCGAGCTTGGTGCTCGTTCGAGTATTATGGTACTCGTAAGTGCTCGCTGCTCGGAAGAGTATCTCACCATGCTCGAGGAAATGGCAACTTCAGCATCGTGCTTTTTTGGCGCCTATAAACTCAGCCAATCACAAGCCAGGAGACTCTGCGGTACACCCAGCATCACGTGGGGCCCTTACATGTCGATAGCAGGGGTTGGCTGGCCTGATCAGGTGACCCTGGAATATACTAGTGACTGGCCGCGGTGCTCGGCTCAGATGCTGTCTGGATGTCGTTAGGGATAGAGCTGCTGCGTTTCAGGGAGAGTGTTAGGGCCTGCATTTAGTTCTCTGTTAGGCAGGAGTGATCTCCCAAGAACCCAACAGCCCTTCTAAGGGCTACAAGAAATTTTTTTTTTGTCTCCTGGCTTGGCTGGCTGGCTGGCACTAGTAGAGCAGCTATCGCCATATATAACCCCTTTTTTTTAAATATTATATCTCAGTGATACAAATCCATTGCACACAGCACTGTGGAACCATTCTGTGTGTCACAATTCAGTACACTCACTATTTTCTGTCCAGGTGACTGTCTGTACGTCACGTAATCCAACCAGGTCTTTTGCTCTCACGTATATAGCTTGATCACAAAAATCTCTGTGCGACATTTGTCTGGGTCGCAGTCAAAATAGCCACCATTAACAGGGTGTGAGTTAGGTCTAGTTAGGTCTTAGTTCCAAAAAAAACAAAACTACAAAAAAAAATATAAAAAAATATATATAAAAAAAATAGTTTTTTTGTTGTTTTAGCTCAGTGATACAAATCCATTTCACACAGCAGTGTGGAACCATTCTGTGTGTCACAGTTCAGTACACTCACTCCAATTCTTTTTTTCTGTCCAGGTGACACTTTCTTTACGTCACTTAATTAAACCAGACTGAACAAGTTTGTGGGTTTCAGTACACCAGGCCCATTTATTTTTTATTTTTTATATAATACACTTATATACAGAAAATGTTGAACCCCAGGGCTAAGGGTCGAGGACGAGAGCGTGGGCATGGGCGTGGGCATTCAATTACTGCAGGGGGCAGAGGCCGTGGTCCTGGGCAGGGTGAGACAGTACCTGCTGATGAGGGAGCAGGGGAACGCCGCAGAGCTACACTCCCTAGCTTCATGTCTCAACTTACAGGGACACGTGGTAGAGGACTGTTGAAACCACAACAGTGCGTACAGCTGATCTCGTGGATTGCGGACAATGCTTCAAGTAATTTGTCCACCAGTCAGTCTTCCACGCAGTCCACCCACGTTACCCAAGGGAGCACTCCTCTGGCTCCTCCACCTCAACCTCCTTCCCCCCAGTCTGCCCCCTCCCAGGAAAATTTGGAATGCGATCCGGCATACTCTCAGGAACTGTTTTCTGTACCCTTCCCAGAGTCACAAACCACTTCTCAGGTTGCTGCTGACCTCGTTCCCGATGCCAAAGTTTTCCAACTGTCGCAGTCTGTGGGTGATTATGATGATGATGATGATGACAATGTTGAGTTAGTGGAAGAAGTTTGTAAAGAGGTGTCGGACGATGAGGAGACACGGTTGTCAGACAGTGGTGAAGTTGTTGTAAGGGCAGGAAGTCCGATGGGGGAGCAGACTGAGGAATCGGACGATGACGAGGTGACTGACCCAAGCTGGGTTGATATGCCGAGTGAAGACAGTGCTTCTGAGGGGGAGGCGAGTGCTGCACCAGAACAGGTTGTAAGAGGCAGTGGTGTGGCCAGAGGGAGAAGCAGGGCCAGAGCTGGTGCATCAGCAGCAACTGTTTCACGTAGTGAAGCTCCCGTGGCGAGGCCTAGATGTTCGCAAGTCTGGAGGTTCTTTAAAGAAAGTGAGGATGACCGACGGACTGTGGTGTGCAACCTGTGCCACACCAGGATCAGCAGGGGTGCCAACACTACTAGCCTAACCACCACCAGCATGCGCAGGCATATGAGTGCTAAACACCCCACTCAATGGAACCAAGGCCGTTCACCACCTCCTGCGGATCACACCACTGCTCCTTCCCCTGTGTCACTCGCTGCCTCTGCTAGTCAACCCCCTGCCCAGGACCCCGGCACGAGCGCCTCCCGCCGGAAAACCACACCTTCGCCTCCACGATCCTCCACAGTGTCCACCAATGTGTCCCAGCGCAGCGTTCAGCTGTCTTTACAGCAGACGCTGGAGCGCAAGAGGAAATACAGTTCCACCCACCCACATGCCCAAGCCCTCAACGTCCACATCTCCAAATTGCTTAGCCTGGAGATGCTGCCCTATAGGCTGGTAGAGACCGAGGCCTTTCGCAATCTCATGGCGGTGGCTGCCCCTCGGTATTCGGTCCCCAGCCGCCACTATTTTTCCCGATGTGCCGTACCAGCCATACACCAGCACGTGTCACACAACATAATCCGTGCCCTGACCAACGCTGTTTCTGAGAAGGTCCACCTAACCACGAACACGTGGACAAGTGCTGCCGGGCAGGGACACTATATCTCACTGACGGCACATTGGGTTAAATTGGTGGAGGCTGGGACCGAGAATGACCCTGGGGCCGCTCATGTACTGCCCACACCGAGGATTGCGGGGCCTACCTCGGTCACGGTCTCTCAGACGTACTATGCCTCCTCCTCCTCCGACCCCTCCTCCTCCTCCACCGAATTACCATCCGTGGGCACGGCGCCTTCAGTCGGTAGCTCTAGGCGCAGCAGCAGTGCCGTGGGTAAGCGCCAGCAGGCGGTGCTCAAACTGCTGAGTTAGGTGACAAAAGGCACACCGCCCAAGAGCTGTTACAGGGCATCACGGCGCAGACCGATGTGTGGCTGGCACCGCTGAACCTCAAGCCAGGCATGGTTGTGTGTGACAATGGGCGTAACCTGGTGGCGGCTCTGCAACTCGGCAGACTGACACATGTGCCATGCCTGGCCCACGTGTTCAATCTAATAGTTCAGCGGTTCCTCAAGACATACCCCAATCTGTCTGATTTGCTCCCAAAGGTGCGCCGCATCTGAGCGCATTTCCGCAAGTCGACCACAGATGCTGCCACTCTCAGGGCAGCGCAGCGCCGCCTACAACTGCCCGCTCACCGTCTGTTGTGCGACGTGCCCACGAGATGGAATTCGACATTAAACATGTTATCCAGAGTTTACCAGCAGCGCAGAGCGATTGTAGACTGCCAGATGTCAACTTCCACCAGAACTGGTAGTCAGGTCAGTCAGATTCCTCAAGTCTACAATGAGGAGTGGACGTGGATGTCTGATATCTGCCAGGTGTTGAGCAACTTTGAGGAGTCAACACAGATGGTCAGCGGCGATGCCGCCATTATCAGCCTCGCCAACCCGCTGCTTTGCCTGTTGAAAAACTCAGTGCTCAGCATCAAGTCGGATGCTTTGCGCTTGTCACAAGAGACGGTGGAGGAAGATACGTCGCTTGATAGCCAGAGCACCCTCCGGTCTGTTTCTCAGCGCGTATCGGAGGAGGGGAATTAGGATGAGGAGGAAGAGGAGGAGAATGTCGGCGAGACAGTAGAGGGTACCAGTGCTCAGTCCTTAACTCTTGCGCGTGTATGGGCTGAAGAGGAGGACTTGGAGGAGGAGGAGGAGGAAATGGAGAGTCAGGCCAGTGAGGAGAGGGAATTCTTACGTGTTGGGACTCTGGCGCACATGGCAGACTTCATGTTAGGCTGCCTATCCCGTGACCCTCGCGTTAGAAGAAGTTTTCAAACACCGATTACTGGGTGTTCACTCTCCTGGACCCACGGTACAAGCAGAACCTTTCCACTCTCATCCCTGCAGAGGAAAGGAGTATGAGAGTGAATAGATATCAACAGGCCCTGGTGCACAAGCTGAAACAATCCTTCCCATCTGACGCCGCTAGCGGCAGAGGACATGGTTCTGTGGGCCAAGTAGCGGGGGAGAGGAGGCGAGCAGGCAGCTTGTCCAGCACTGGCAGGGGAACGCTCTCCAAGGCCTTTGCCAGTTTTATGTCACCCCAGCAAGACACTGTCACCTGTCCACAGTCTAGGCAGAGTAGGGGGGAGCTGTACAGAAAGATGTTGAGGGAGTACCTAGCTGACCATACCAACGTCCGGACCGATCACTCTGCTCCATACAACTACTGGGTTTCAAAGCTGGACACGTGGCCTGAACTGGCGCTGTACGCCTTGGAGGTGCTGGCCTGCCCTGCCGCTAGCGTGCTGTCAGAGCGGGTATTCAGTGCAGCTGGTGGCGTCATCACCGATAAGCGTACACGCATGTCAACTGACAGCGCTGACAGGCTGACGCTTATTAAAATGAACAAAGCCTGGATTTCACCGGAATTCAAATCTCCTCCGGGGAAAAGCAGCTAAAGATTAACATTACTTATGTATCCGATTCCTCTTCTCTACTCCTCCTACTCCTCCTCCTCCATGTCGTCTTTGCCTAACGCTGACTAAAAAAACGCAATTTTTAGAGGTCCAACTGGCACTTTTTTACCACAATTTTTCAGGAGGGCCCCCTACAGGCCCTCTCTCCAAACAATTTTTCTGGAGGTCCACCTACAGGTCCTCTCTCCAAACAATTTTTCCGGAGGTCCACCTACAGGCCCTCTCTCCAAACAATTTTTCCGGAGGTCCACCTACAGGCCCTCTCTCCAAACAATTTTTCCAGAGGTCCACCTACAGGCCCTCTCTCCAAACAATTTTTCCGGAGGTCCACCTACAGGCCTTCTCTCCAGTTCCAGTTTCCAGTTTTATTTGCGCAAACTGCGTAAATTTTTTTTTTTGGGATAGGTGTGAAAAATAATATTACCTGCGTATCTATATTGCCCAACATTGGGTACGGTAGCAACAAGAAGACCAAACACATGTTGCCCACAGGGTTCCGCAAATTCCTGGTCCACAACGTCAAGGAGCTCGAGGTTCTGTTGATGAGCAACAAGTCCTTCTGTGCAGAAATCGCCCACAACGTCTCCTCAAAGAACCTAAAGACCATTGTGGAGAGAGCAGCACAGCTCGCCATCAAAGTGACGAACCCCAACGCCAGACTGCGCAGCGAAGAGAACGAATAAATATCTCTGTGGTTATTTGTGCTAAATAAAAGTTAAATAAACACAAAAAAAAAATTGATCTGTTCCTGTGCCTGATCCACCCAAGTTGAATCTGTCCCATCATGAGAAAGTCCCCCCAAGGAGTCCACAATGTAACTTGCTTCACTTTCAACTACCTCACCCCCCGACACCTGTGTCTCGCCATTGTACACCACCTCCTCAGACAACACTGGTAAATCCCCACTGTCAGCACACGGAGACAGCAAAAGGTCTAGCGAATTGGGGCAGAGAATGTTCTGGGGTAGCACATCAGAGAAGGGGTGACTACGGGGTTCCAGGGAGTACGTGACCACATGCAATCTCCATCCAAAAAGTCATACTGAGGCTCACCACCATGCTTTACACTGCAATCCTATTACTGAGGATCACCACCATGCTTTACACTGCAATCTTATTGAAAGAAAGACAATCAGGGGTTAACCGCCTAGTTGTCAGGCAGCATGTTTATGTGGGTCACCATTACCGTGTCCCTGAAAATTGCCTTGGGGTCATCGCCAGACTATTTTTATGAAAGGCCATGGGGTTCTATACACACAGTGCTGACGGAAGCCCATCAGCCTTTCTAAACACAATTGAATCTGTCCCATCATGAGAAAGTCCCCCCAAGGAGTCCACAATGTAACTTGCTTCACTTTCAACTACCTCACCCCCCGACACCTGTGTCTCGTCATTGTACACCACCTCCTCAGACAACACTGGTAAATCCCCACTGTCAGCACACGGAGACAGCAAAAGGTCTAGCGAATTGGGGCAGAGAATGTTCTGGGGTAGCACATCAGTGAAGGGGTGACTATGGGGTTCCAGGGAGTACGTGACCACATGCAATCTCCATCTAAAAAGTCATGCCACACTTGATCGAGCTCATAATTGACAATTGTACCGTTTGATGCTAAATTTTTAAGTTGGGGTCCTGCGTCGTCATTCTAACTACATCTGGCTGTTGTCACCACCACACACGCTAGCCCAGGGGGCACTCCTCTGGCTCTTCCAGCTCAACCTCCTTCCCCCCAGCCTGCTCCCCCACCTACAGGCCCTCTCTCCAAACAATTTACGTCTTTTTCCTATCTTTCTCTCTCTCCAAACTATTTTTCCGGATAGCTGCCATATACGGTATTAAGCTGAGTAGTATACATAGAACACATACCACACTTGATCTATACTGAACGTCACTTTTAAAAATACGTCATTTTCCTCTCTTTCTCTCATTTGTCTGGGTTGCAATTAAGCAGACCAAGTCTGCCTAATCTAATAGTTTCCATGTAATTGCTCCATACTGCACGTCTTTTTCCTCTCTTTCTCTCTCTCCAAACAATTTTTCCAGATAGGTGCCATATACGGTATTAAACTCAGAAGAATACATACCGTACCGGTTGATGCTACAGTTTTTCCAAATCCATCCGGCTGTTGTCACCACCACACACGCTAGCCCAGGGGGCACTCCTCTGGCTCTTCCAGCTCAACCTCCTTCCCCCCAGCCTGCCCCCCACCTACAGGCCCTTTCTCCAAACAATTTACCCGGATAGGGGACGTATTAGATATTATACTGATTTTTGTTTGTTCCTCTTTTAATTGGCTCCTGACCTGTGATAGGCAGAGCATGGACACGTCCCCTTAGCTGCAGTAGAAAAGACACTCCCCTGGCCAGAGCAAGCTCTTTTTCCTGTTCCGTGTTCGAAAAATCCATGAAATATATGGTCCCAAGATAGGGGACGTATACGATTTTAAACTGACAAGAATCGATACCACACATGCCCCACTAGGAGAATTTGGGGTAATGGTGGGATTAGGCAGCCTCAGAGGCATCCATGCATGCTGCCCCTGCTGTTTCCTGTCCATTTCCATGGTGTTTCCATCATTTTCTGAGTTTTCCAGGTTTTCACCCAGCCTTCCCTAGGCAGAGCCTTGGTCCCCTGCAAAAAATGCTCGAGTCTCCCATTGACTTCAATGGGGTTCGTTATTCGAAACGAGCACCCGAGCATCGGGAAAAGTTCGACTTGAATAACGAGCACCCGAGCATTTTAGTACTCGCTCATCTCTAATGACCAGCCAATTCGTCCTTGATTTAGCCAGTCCTTCCCAAGAAAACTTCACCAGAACTTTATTATTTCAACCCAGTTCCAAGCCCAGGGTTCAGAACTGGATGTTGTATTGACCCATAGAGACACTTCCTTTATGTAGTAACAGTAGGGTACAGGCAGCAGAAGTAGAGTATCTAGGTTCATCAAAAACTCTTTGTGAGGTCTCAAAAAGTCACTCTGGTTGTCAATAACCAGATCATTTCTCTCCTACAACCTTTTAATAAAGGTCACCTTGGAGCAGTTAGTTGGAAATTGATGGGGCAGCAGCTTGAAGTGCCGGATTACTGGTTCATAAACTCACTGCATTGCTTGGGATCTTTGAGCCAATAAATGAGGACCAGACCCTGCCACGGAAGCAGCCTGGGGTGGTGGTATGGGTACTGCAGCTGCTGCGGTTATTCAGAAGGGCGTTGACATTATACAAGTATGACAGCATATGCTCTTTGAGATCATGCTGCTGAGCCATTTCTTGGAATATTTCAGAGAGGCCTCTACAGTTTGGGTCAGTGGGATCCATGGCCTTACTGTAATGGACAGTGGGTGTGCCAACTAACCTAAGCTAAACCTAAGCATTGTCCTGGCAGCTCCCTGGTACTTATCTTTTAACACCTATGCATGGATATAGACTTCACTGCAGGGAAACAACCAGGCCGCTACCTCCTTGAGTAGTCCTTGTATAGTTGGCTGCTGACACACAGGAGTCAAAGACACTGGAGCAAATCACCAAGGGATCGGGCAAAAGGCGTAGCCTGAGTACATGCGTAATCTAGATAGCAAATCCAAGGTCAGGGCAGGTGGCAAGAAACTAAATAAAACAGAGGTCAGGGTCAGGAGATGTGAGACCATAATCAGTAGTCAGGCTAGGAACAGTGTATGAGATCACACCTTCACTGGTTAGTAGACAGTAGGAACTCTAAAAGCTCAGACACCCTCATATTGAGGAGAGCGACTTAAGTACCCAGGGACAGTCGGCCATTGTCTGGGGGTTATTTGGCTTTCAGCATGCTGGCTGTTTAAGAGTCCAACAATGAGCACGTGTGCACCCTATTGAACAGGGCTGGAGGCCTACAGATGCACACACAGGCCTCAGCCTGCAGAAGACATAGTCCGGGTGTGCCACCAGTTAGAGAGGGAGGAGCGGGAGCATGGTGGAAAGCAGGGACCAGCAGGGTAAGTGCTGCTTAGTCCTTGTCCACTGGAGAGAATGAGAGCATGGCATGAATCACTGGCATAACAAGCACGAGGCAGCATTGTTAAAGGTGTTATCCAATCCTATACAAGGCCCTCCACACTGAATATACTTACCCAGCTACCCGCTCCCTGTGCCACTACTGGTCCCCGTACTGCCGCTGATGCTTCTCCCCGTGCACAGATGAAAACATCAGGTGCCGGGGGGGGGGGGGATGAGCAGCCAATGGCAGATGGGGACCAGCCTCCCTAACACCACCCACGATGCTAGGGAGGCTCGTCCCTGTTCCCACCTGCCATTAGCTGAGAAGCCCACCCCACCCCCGACACCGGATGTTTTCCTGCAAGTACGGGTAGAAGCAGCAGAGATGGGTTGCAGGGATCATGAGCAGCACAGGGAGTGGGGAGCTGGGTAAGTATATTCAGCATGGGGGGCCCAGCATATGGGGGGGGCATTGTATAATTTGGATAACCCATTTAATGTATAATAGTTTATGTAGTGATAAAATAGCCTTCCAGTGCTCTTGGTTTGCTTTTGAAGAATGTAGTAGGATTTTTTTATACAAAATTTCCCTGGATGTTGCATGTAATTTCCCAGAGATAAAATTAGGACCTTTGAGATTTATCTCAAATGCAAGGACCAATAGGCAACATTTTTGCATTTTTCTTTAGATTTTTAAGTAAGCAGCATGTTCATCACTTTCCTACAGCCCTTATATTCACTCTCAATACCCGCAGGCTTTCTGTAACTTCTCAGAATCCTATTTTGTTCACATCTAATGTGAAATAATGAATAAAAGACAGGATGGAGGAGGAGGATGCAGCTTCCCACTTTATGATAAAGAGTATTGGGATGGAATGGTGAGGCATCTGATTGGCTTAGAGCACAGTGTACAGTAGAGTAGGGGTATCAAACATGCAGACCATGGCCCACATTCAGCTCCTGAGGCAATTATCCCGGGAAGAAGGAGGAGCACTACTTTATTCAATTACATTGTGGAAGCATTCATCTCATTAGTACAGCACAGAAGGCTCAGGGAGCAGTGAGTATGGCATGGTCCCAGGACGCGGTGCTGCACAGCACAAAGGGTCAGAGTGGTGGTGGCGCCTTGAGGAGGAGAGGAAAGTTCAATATTTTCTTTCTTTTTGTCTGCTCTGAGGTCTGCATTTAGGGGACAGGAGGTTAGGTGGAGGTTTTTAGGGGGTGTCAGCAGTCTGATTTGGAGTCTATATAAATGTGGGGTCTGATCTGGAGTCTGTACGAATTTGTCAGCTAAATTGTGTTTGATCTGGGGCCTGTATAATTTGGGGTCTGATCTGGGGTTGGTATGAATTTGGGGACTAATCTGGGATATGTATGAATTTGAGGGCAAATCTGGGGTTTAATTCTGGGTTCTGTATAAATTTAGGGTCTGACATGGGATCTGTATAACTTTGTGGGCTGATCTGGGATCTGTATGAATTTGGGGGTCTGTATTAATTCTGGGGTCTGGTCTAGGAATCAGTATTAATTTTTTCTGACCTCATCTGGGATCTGTATTAAGAAGCCAGCCAATTGAAATTTACTTCTGAAAACTGATTAGAATGGCAGAAAAAAGTAGTGATACCTCTCTCATCCAGCTGTTCCCACCACTAGGGGAGCTCTTGGCATCATTCCCTGGCGTGACTGATTGAGGAGGAGCGCGGGGTGGTGAATGTGACACATGTGCATTATATTATATTTAAAATGCACACGGCCCATCTACTGGGAATTTTGCAGTCCATATATCTGGCCATATATCTAGTCATATATCTGTCCGAGTTTGAGACACCTAGCGTAGAGGATGCAGTGTTCACATACTCTTAATAGAGTTTCCAAAGGTTGACTCCTTCTTTAAAAAAAATATGTCCATTTATTAAAACTGTTCTAAAAAGGAACAAGTACAAATCAATATTAAAATAGTATCATGTAATTATTTCCCAACACCATATATAACTTGTATTCTGTTTCGCTATTTGCCATTCACATTTGAGACAGCTGAAGTTAATCAGTAAAATGCATATTTCAAAGTTTTGATTGAAATTTCATTTTTGCAACTTCATTACTGAAGCCTTTGGAAAAGCAAATTAACAACTACAGAACAGCTGCATATAATAGAGTTCAGTCACTATGACAATAAAACAGAAATTAGCTGGATTGCGCAATAACACAAAGAATCCAACAGTGCTTTTCAGGTGGTCATACACTGAAATGAAACAGCATGCAAGGTTTTTACAAATAAGAGGATACATCATATTTCACAAGAGTAATGATTTTTCAAACTAAAGCACACTCATCAATATTACATCCTGATGGGTATTTGTGTTCTTGTATAGAAGGAAAAAAAAGCACACAAAAGCGTGTACCCTTTTCGTAGAGTAGTTTTATTCATAAGAATATATGGCTTGTTCGGTAAAAGAATATCACATTTAACAAGTGCAGTAGATACTGAAATTGCATGTATTAAAAATATTTCAAGACCCTGATACACAAGCTTGACAATATATTCAAAGTACTGAAGTGCAGTTAATGGAAAAGAGAAGAACACACGGACTTGAGACATCACATGGAGATAATGTCTTATGTAGCAGTAATAAGTATTAGAATTAGATCCAAATGTCTGTGCTTTGAAGAAGACTTTCTTTTGGGAGCACCATAAGTCTTTGTCTAAAGATCAATAATCATGTCAATCCAGATCTGCAGCAGAAAGAAAATCTAATATATAAAGCTGAGTGTATGTATGTGTGTGTATGTCCGCTAAAGGAATCCGCACCGTCGCAGCTACAATCACGAAATTTGGCACAGAGGTACATCAGGTGTCCGGGAAGGTTTTAGAAAGGGTCCCAGCTCTCCAGGACCTGAGATATTCCCAAAAAATGCATTAGCCAATAGAAGCCTGGTCACATGACCCTTATCAGCCAATAGAAGCTTGCAGGCAGTTAGTCTCCACACACACCAGGTTTCCACAACAACCCAGCCATTTTCCTTCATTGCTGTAGGTCTGCTTTAAAGGGGCAGGGCGCTGTGGATGACACTGTTAAAGGGATATTCCGGTTACCATAAATATAACTTATGTTTTAGACTAACTCATCATCAATCATTACCTAATATAATGTAAATTTCACATATTTACCGTTCAGTACTAACAAAAGATGTTTTCTTCCACTGCTACCCACTGTGTTTCCTCATAAAATACCATGGCATCGACCTGTAATTCAGACTACCCTCAAAAGAAGGACTTAAAAGCCCCAACCCCAGGTCCAGCTAAAACACACCCCTGATTCGGTCAGGCCACGCCCCCTTCCACTCCGCAGCCGATGGGGATTGAAAAAAATGAAGGTAAAAATCAACTTCTGTCAGCTCCAGGGGTGGGAGGGTGGGTGACTTTCTCCCTGCAGCTCATGATCAGACTGCAGAGTGCTGCTGTCTGAGAGTGAGCTGTTCAAAAGGACATCCCTGTGTCTGTCCAGGATGTTACTGTTAAGGGGCAGGCACTGTAGAGGTCACTCTCAATATCTTTTAATGACACACACACCAACATTAAATGAAATAGATTAAATATACCCGGGCAAAGCCAGGTCCTTCTGCTAGTAGAAAAATAAAAAGCAATTTCTCAAGTCATAATAAAAAGCAGTGTTTTGATTCTTTAAAGGGCATCTGTCAGTGGATATGTTCCTATGAAACTAGCTGACCTGTTGCATGTGCGCTTGGCAGCTGAAGGCATCTGTGTTGATCGTCCCATGTTCATATGTGCTTTTAAAAAATCCAAATGAGCCTCTAAGAGCAATGGGCATGTTATTATCAGTCTCAGCTTTTCTGCAACGGCTGTGACCTTTCCACTTTGATTGACAAGGGCAGGCAGTGCAAATGTGATCACTAGTGTTTAGAGAAGTGAGCTTCAGATCATAAATCTGAAGTCGCTTTAGTCAAAACATTGTTTGAATGCTGTACGGAAATCCGTCTCTGTACAGCATTCAAATGTATATGGGCTTCGCTGAGGTGAAAATTGTTAAGTATCAGAAGTCATGTGAGACTTTGCTGAATAACTTCGGGCATTAATTATTCAACTTGAAAACAATTTTGAAACTGGGATCCGAAGTGGATCTCAGTACAGCATTTAAACAAAGTTTTGACCTTAGAGACTTCGGGTCTATGATCCAAAGCTCTCTTACCTCAAGACTAGTGATCACACCTACCTGGCCCTGTCAACAAAGTGTAGAGAGCACGGCAGTTGCAGAGAGAGCTGAGCGTCTAGGAGTAACGGCAACTCCTCCATTGCTTCTGGAGACTTACAGTGCCTTGCAAAAGTATTCGGCCCCCTGGAACTTTTCAACCTTTTGCCACATTTCAAGCTTCAAACAAAAAGATATAACATTTTAAATTTTTGGTGAAGAATCAACAACAAGTGGGTCACAATTGTGAAGTGGAACAAAATTTATTGGATCATGTAAACTTTTTTTGTAATAATAAAACTGAAAAGTTGGGCGCGCAAAATTATTCGGCCCATTTACTTTCAGTTCAGAAAACTCACTCCAGAAGTTCATTGAGGATCTCTGAATGATCCAATGTTGTCCTAAATGACTGATGAAGATAAATAGAATCCACCTGTGAGTAATCAAGTCTCCGTATAAATGCACCTGCTCTGTGATAGTCTCAGGGTTCTGTTTAAAGCACAGAGAGCATCATGAAGACCAAGGAACACACCAGGCACGTCCGTGATACTGTTGTGGAGAAGTTTAAAGCCAGATTTGGATATCAAAAGATTTCCCAAGCTTTAAACATCCCAAGGAGCACTGTGCAAGCGATCATATTGAAATGGAAGGAGTATCAGACCACTGCAAATCTACCAAGACCCGGCCGTCCCTCTAAACTTTCAGCTCAAACAAGGAGAAGACTGATCAGAGATGCAGCCAAGAGGCCCATGATCACTCTGCATGAACTGCAGAGATCTACAGCTGAGGTGGGAGAGTCTGTCCATAGGACAACAATCAGTTGAACACTTCACAAATCTGGCCTTTATGGAAGAGTGGCAAGAAGAAAGCCATTTCTCAAAGACATCCATAAAAAGTCTTGTTTACAGTTTGCCACAAGCCACCTGGGAGACACACTAAACATGTGGAAGAAAGTGCTCTGGTCAGATGAAACCAAAATCAAACTTTTTGGAAACAATGCAAAAGGATATGTTTAAGCAACACAGCTCATCACCCTGAACACACCATCCCCCACTGTCAAACATGGTGGTGGCAGCATCATGGTTTGGGCCTGCTTTTCATCAGCAGGGACAGGAAAGATGGTTAAAATTGATGGGAAGATGGATGGAGCCAAATACAGGACCATTCTGGATGAAAACCTGTTGGAGTCTGCAAAAGACCTGAGACTAGGACGGAGATTTATCTTCCAACAAGACAATGATCCCAAACATAAAGCAAAATCTACAATGGAATGGTTCAAAAATAAACGTATCCAGGTCTTAGAATGGCCAAGTCCAGACCTGAATCCAATTGAGAATATGTGGAAAGACCTGAAAACTGCTGTTCACAAACGCTCTCCATCCAACCTCAAAGAGCTCGAGCTGTTTTGCAAGGAAGAATGAGTAAGAATTTCAGTCTCTAGATGTACAAAACTGATAGAGACATACCCCAAGCGACTTGCAGCTGTAATCGCAGCAAAGTATTAATGCAAGGGGGCCGAATAATTTTGCACGCCCCACTTTTCAGTTTTATTATTACAAAAAAAGTTTAAATGATCCAATAACTTTCGTTTCACTTCACAATTGTGACCCACTTGTTGTTGAATCTTCACCAAAAAGTTAAAATGTTATATCTTTTTGTTTGAAGCCTGAAATGTGGCAAAAGGTTGAAAAGTTCCAGGGGGCCGAATACTTTTGCAAGGCACTGTATTTGAATATATTAAAACGTAATTTTTCTCAGCAATGTGGACACATATGAACATGGGACCAACACAGATGTCTTCAGCTGCCAAGTGCATTTTAATACATAATTGTGAATTTCTGTTTCGTATTTTTTTTTTATCAAAAACTTAAAGCGTGCTTAACAAACTGTTATGAAAACTTTAGTCCTTTTGACTTTCCAAACGTCCATTTATCTTATTGTGGTAAGTCGTTATTCTCATGCATACTCCATGCAATCTGCTGTGTCTTTTTTTCTCAGAGAAAATTGTCACTGCCAAGCGCACATGCAACAGGTCAGCCAGTTTTATAAGTGCAAATCTAATGATGGATGCCCTTTCATATGTATCAGAGGCTGAACAGGCTGTTCATTCAAAGCAATTAGAAGTTTTATCAGGTGACTTTTTATTATAGTATACTATATGTTTATCAGATTGTAACCACTGACTGGACCATTGGAGACAGATGATACTGATCTAAATACAGTGTTAAGTTAATGTCAGGTTCACATAATATGTGTGAGGGTCACCATGCTTAGTCATAGTCTGTTGTAAATACATTACACATTTATTTTAAACACAGACTATTGCACTGGTATAAGAAAGGTAAGACAGCAAAATAAAAAAATTAAGTCCAGCATACTCCTTTAAGACCCTCAGTAGATTGTGCCAAAGGTATTGTATATGCATAAGTTTATGCTTTGTTGGTGTCATATGTCGGTCATAGGCAGATCTGTGTTCTGAAGTGAAGGTTTGTTCTGCTGATTCAATTTAAATGGGAGCAGCGCTGCTGTACCATCCACCATTTACCTAGTCAGTGTATGCATTCCTTTCACAATGTCTGTTCTGTGCGTCATGGTAGCACTCCTGCTATCCAAGGAAGGAGTGGTTGTCACATCACTCACCTAGCCTGGCTGCAAAGCCTCTTCCTGTGTGTATTAGAGAGACATTCCCTGCAGCACTGCAAGGGTTAATTCCCTTTCTGATTCTGTGCTCAGCTGCTTGACTAGTGCGCTTATCAGCCCTCCTGTATAACTGCACCGCTTACATCACTTCCTTGCCTGAACAATTTGGTCTATACACACCTTTCTAGTTCTCTCTAGTTTGCTAAAGTCTCTAAAAGAGCTATAGTCAATTTGGCTGTCTGTGCATCAACCTCTGACTTTTTCCTGGATTTTAACCCTCTCCCACCTGACCAGTGCCTGTTAACCATACTGATTCTGTGCTGCCTGCCCTGACCTTTGGCTTGTTTCATGGATTCGCATGAACTCTACCAGCTCTGAAATCTGCCTGTCCCCTATGTGCCACGCACTGGTGTCTCTGATCCCTGTGGGTTAGCAGCCAACCACACCAGGACTATTCTCAGTAGTATCAGCCTGTCAGCTCCCCTGCAGCAAAGACCAGATCCTTGTATTAGGGTTAAAGGGTGAAAACCAGGGGATTACCAAGATAATACCCTCAGCATTAACCCAAAATCAAACCAGTTGGTTGGCACAGTAGGTCCACACTCACTGCCTGTTACCATGGGGAGCAGGACATTCAAACAGCTGATCTGTGGGGGTTCCAGCTCACAGTTCACCTCCTTCCCTTCCTTGCACAATGACCTCTGTACAGATCACAGAGCATGTCATGAACATTTTGCCATAGAAACCAACCATCTTCAGACTTCAGGTTTAAGTGGCTGCTGAGACACATATATCTGAATGCTTTCAACAGCAAATGTGAACCAAGGGGTAAATAAAGGACACAGAAAACACTGTCCTTCATTAACACGTTGCCAACCTAGGACGAGAATGCTCGTCCTAAATGGCCGGTACTTAAGGCCTTAGGGCAAGCATTCTCATCCTAGGGTTAACCGGCAGTGTGGCACGTGCTGCCGTGATCCGCAGCAGGGGCCCGGCTGATACTGACAGCTGGGCCTCTGCGGTATCCACCAGCATCGGTGATAACACCGATGCCAGCGGATTAACCCCCTGTATGCCACAGTCACGCTGACCGCGGCATTCAGGGGGTCTGCGGCAACTTGAATAACCACATCGGGTCCCCGTGCAGCAGTGGGGGGGCCCGATGGTTGCTATGGCAGCCCTGATGCCTTGCATAGGCATCAGGACTGCCAGCTACTGAAGCCCAGGAGATCCAGCCACAGCTCTGGGTCTCCTAGGCAACTGTCAGCGTCTTACAGTGTAAGACGCTGACAGTTCAATACAGCACAATACAGATGTATGCAAGTCAAAAGTTAAAAAAAGTGGAAAAAAAAATTAAAGTTTCAGTAAAAAAAAAGCCCCTTCCCCATAAAAAGAGACATATAAGATTGTAAAAAAATTAAAGGGGTTGTCCGGGTTCAGAGAAGAACCCGGACATACCTGCAATTTCACCCAGGCAGCCTGCCTGAAGAGGACATCGGAGCATCTCATGCTCCGATGCCCCCCCTTGCCCTGCGCTAGATCGCGCAGGGCAAGGTCTCTTTTGTTTATAAATACTCGCTGCCGGGCGGGTACTTCCGCCCGGCAGCGAGTTCGGTGACGTCACCGGCCTTAATGGGCCGGCTTTAGCGCTGCCCTAGCCGTTTTACTGGCTAGGGCAGCGCTAAAGCCCGTCCATCAGCGCCGATGACGTCACCGGCTCACTGCCGGGCGGAAGCCTCTGCCTGGCAGGGACCGGTACGTCACCGGAACCTGGCTAAATTCCTTTGCCCTGCGCTAATTAGCGCAGGGCAAAGGAGGGCATCGGAGCATAGGATGCTCCGATGCCATCTTCAGGCGGGCTGCCTGGGTGAAATTGCAGGTATGTCCGGGTTCTTCTCTGAACCCGGACAACCCCTTTAAATAAAATAAAAAATATACATATTAGGTATCACCGCGTTCGTAACAACCTGCTCTATAAAAATATCACATGATCCACCCTGCCCGGTCAACACCGTAAAAAAAAAAAAAACTGGGCTAAAAAAAGCCATTTTTTGTCACCTTTCATCACCAAAAACGTAATACCAAGCGATCAAAAAGTCATATGTACCCAAAAATAATACCAATCAAATCGTCATCTCAACCCGCAAAAAATGAGCCCCTACCTGAGACAATCGCCCAAAAAATAAAAAAAACTACAGCTATGGAGACACTAAAACATGATATTTTTTTGTTTCAAAAATATTATTGTGTAAAACTTAAATAAATAAAAAAGTATACATATTAGATATTGCCGCGTCCGTAACAACCTGCTCTATAAAAATATCACATGATCTAACCTGTCACATGAATGTTGTAAATAACAAAAATAAAAACAATGCCAAAACAGCTATTTTTTGTTACCTTGCCTCAGAAAAAGTGTAATATAGAGCAACCAAAAATTGTAAGTACCCTAAAATAGTACTAACAAAACTGCCAACTTATCCTGTAGTTTCCAAAATGGGGTCACTTTTTGGGAGTTTCTACTCTAGGGGTGCATCAGGGGGTCTTCAAATGTGACATGACAGCTTAAAATTTTTCCAGTGAAATCTGCCCTCCAAAAACCATATGGCATTCCTTTCCTTCTGCGCCCTGCCGTGTGCCCGTACAGCAGTTTACAATCACAAATGGGGCGTATCTGTAAACTACAGAATCAGGGTAATAAATATTGAGGTTTGTTTGGCCGTTAACCCCTGCTTTGTTAATGAATAAAATGGATTTATTTGGAAAATCTTCTAAAAAAGTGAAATTCAGAAATTTCGTCTACATTTTCCCTTAATTCTTGTGGAACACCTAAAGTGTTAACAAAGTTTGTAAAATCAGTTCTGAATACCTTGAGGGGTGTAGTTTCTAAAATGGGTCATTTTTGAGTGGTTTCTATTATGTAAGCCTCACAAAGTGACTTCAGACCTGAACTGGTCCTTAAAAAGTGGGTTTTGGAAATTTTGTGAAAAATTTCAAGATTTGGTTCTAAACTTCTAAGCCTTCTAACGTCCCAAAAAAATAAAATGTCATTTTCAAAATGATCCAAATCTGAAGTAGACATATGGGGAATGTAAAGTAATAACTATTTTGGAGGTATTACTATGTATTTTAAAAGTAGAGAAATTGACATTTGGAAATTTGCTAATTTTTCTAAATTTTTGGTAAATTTGGTATTTTTTTTATAAATAAAAATGAAATATTTTGGCTCAAATTTACCACTGTCAAGTACAATATGTGACGAGAAAACAATCTCAGAATGGCCTGGATAAGTAAAAGCATTTTAAAGTTATCACCACATAAAGTGAGACATGCCCTGGTCCTTAAGGTGAAAAATGGCAGGGTCCTTAAGGGGTTAATCCTTTGACATTGTACATTCATGCTCAGCATCATGATTATGTGCATAGGGAAGCTGTGCCCATGTTATTACCAACAGGAGGATGGCTGTAATTGACAACCAGCACTCATTGACAACCACATATGAGATAATCATAGAAAAGAGCAATGTCATGGGCTTTTTAAAAAACTGCTTATCTCGTGCCACACATCTCAGGATTAGTGTTGAGCGAGCATGCTCAGCCGAACTCGCTGTTCGGCCGAGCATGCCGGTGCTCGGATACACTCGGTGTTCGGACGATGTACTCAAACGCCATGCTCGAGTCCCCTCCCCGCACGCTAATTAATTAGCGTGCAGGGAGGGATGGCATTCAGTGTAATGCCAGTAGCCATCTTAGCTACTTGCATTACACTGATTGGCTGGCCAGTGTTAGCCAGGGACAGCTGCCGCAAGGAGGGAGAGAGAGTGTAGGGAAAGAGGCATGCTAGGCAGGGATAGATTTTATTTTACAAACAAACAAAAGCCCTTTTAAGGGCTATTGGACAATTTGGGGGCAATTTTTATTTAAATTAGGGGACTTGTGTAAACCAGGCACCCCTGGTTTAGTCCCATTGACTTACATTATGCTCGGGTGCTCGGCCGAGCACTCGAGCACCCCCAAATGCTTGGCCACAGCACCCGAGCACACAGGTGCTCGATCATCACTACTCAGGATATGTTGAGCCAAGAGTGAAGGCAAGATAGATACGCAGCCTTTAGCGACTACCGGTGAAGTACTGATTTTTCATATTATTTTTGCTCTTTAGAGCAATTGGACAATGCTTTGTTCGGCTTATTCTCTATCCTTTGGGCCAACAAGGGTTAATCATGATTCTTTTTTGCCATGTTTTGTTTTTTTTCCAATATGTGTTCTTTTACATAGTTGAACTTGATGAATAAGTGTCATTTTAAACTATGCAAACCACGTAACTTATGCACAGATAAGAAACAGGTTGATCTATTTTTCACATGCAAAACTGGAAATCCATAGAACCTCATTATAATCTCTAAAATGTGTTAAAAGGGTCTGCTTTAATGAAGTGATGTTAGGCACTTTTTAAAAGTTCTCAAAATAACGCCAATTTTTCCTTTTAAAAGATCTGAAAAGATGAGACATTCAGTAGGAACCATAGAGGAAAAAAGCCATCAGGGAAAAGGAACCCAAACTTTGGAAAGCAATGTCAAATCCTCACGCAGGTTACTAAGCCTTAAAGGGGTTCTCCGGGAATTAAGAAAATGAAAATACTTAAATATTACTTCATTATAAATACCTTTCATTAGTTTTATAATGTCTTGTTTTGTCTGCGGAGAAATCATTAGGAGAAACAAACTGGCCGCCGTCCTATTAGTACACACAAAACCTGTCGAAATCATACAGCAGGGCAAGTTATCTCATAACACTGAGCTAAAGAGCTGCCTCATCCTCCTCGCTGCTCTACTTGTCAGGGATTATGATCCTGAATACAGATGATACGATCTTTAGCTGAATCTCTGTAGGAATGGAGTTCATGAGAAGATGTGGCTAATAAGCAGCAGCTCTTGTATGCAGTCTCCATTACCACAGTCTGTCCTGTCCGTCTTCTCTGTACTTCATGTCTTCTGATTCAGCTAAATATCATATTAAACTGTAGTCAGGATCAGTGTTTTGAAGTAACCTGTCCTGCTGTGTGATTAGGACAGGTTTTGTGTGTAGTAATAGGATGGCAGAAATTTTATTTCTCCTAATGATTGCTCCCTAGATAAAACAAGCCATTATAGCTAATGAAAGGTATTTGGGAATATATCTATAATAAAGTAATATTTGCATATTTTTATTTTTTTTAATTCTCGGAGAACCCCTTTAAAGAAAAAATCCTGCATCCTAGTACATTTTTCATACAAGCTAAGTACTCAAATTTCTTCATAAAATATAAAGGAATGAATTATCATAAATGTAATTCCTTCGTTTCTTGATGACTGCAGCTTTCTAGTTTGGAGCGTATAATTTTAGGTCTCTCCCAGAGCATGCTAAAAGCTGAAGGATGGAGCTGAATGCTAATGATGTTATGACTGTACTGCAGGTCTATGAAAAAGGTCATGAAGACAGCAGCAGAACCGGCTCCCTGCTGTGCGGTGTGTGGAAGTCATACCTTGAAATCCCACAGATTTTATATATATATATATATATATATATATATCTGCAGACCAGACGAGGAGCATATCTGGAAAAAAAGAATGGCAATACTTACTGATTTCCATGTATAGCTTGTATATTGCAGGGCCAATTATACACCTGGTATTTCATTAAACACACCATTTTATTTGGTTTCTCGAATACAGATTATAATCATTTTCAATTTTTTCCACCTAAATAGTAGCTTTTAATGCTTAGATAGAAAAGTCACAGAATGTGAAATCATTTTCTCATAGTACATAATCAAGAATATCAACAAATCATCCTACATGCACATATGGCACTCTGCTATATATATGTTCAGTTCATAGTCTTTGCAGATATATTTGTTAACCCTTTGTCAGCAATTTGTAGTGTTGTGAGTACTCCCATATTATTAGTTTACTGCCTGAATAAAGTACGTTAAAATCTTTCTTTATTAGAAGATCAATTAAAATAAGTAATCACGTGGCTCTCCACTATATTCAAAATCAGACTGGCAGCAAAGGACTGGAGCTTAGGAATATATAAATCGCCTCTTATGTCCCTTGTTGTCAAAGAAATGGTAGTGATCTATTCTTGAGAGCACAAATACCAATTTTCTTATTGAAAATAATTGCTCTCACATGACACCACCACAAAAGTTCTCATAGATAACTCATACATTCACATTCAGTAGTTGTGTCTCCATTCCCCTTCCTACATGTGAGGGTGCTCTAAACACACTACGTACCCCTATTCCTCCAATACAGAGATCTGCACCTGCCTGTACGTCCCTATCATTACATCATACCCTGTCACCTCCTGAGAACTGAACTGGCTCGTATGCAATTGGGTGAATACTCTAAGAAATAGCCTAATAACAGCTGAATTATTTTTATGCTCAACGCGTTTCTAAGTCAGAAACCACTGGCCCTTCATCAGGAGAATCTAGGATAACACTCGATTAGAATATTGATTTATAGTTCGCTACATGCCTCTGATGGTGTGCGTGCAGCTTTAAACCCACTCATATAGTCACTGCACAACTCTGATGATGTGAGTGCAGGACCGAGCCTCCGGCACTATGACGGCCATAACGCGGGCAATTCCCGCCCCTCCGTGCAAGCCTCCTCTGACAGAGACCAATCACCAAGGGCGGAATCTCATTGTTTCTGCCTAGTGGCATGCCTAGAGTGTTTCGCACCCGGGGCGGGTCCTTTCTCTGGCACTTCCACCCAATATGTTAAAAAATTGTAACCCCTCACAGTAGTACTGCCCTCATTGTACAAACTTCACGGTAATTTTGTACAGATGTGTGCCCCCTCACAGTAGTTATACCCACATTGTGCCCTCTCACATTTGTAATGCCCTCTTTGTGCCCCTTCACAGTAATAATCCCCATTGTGCCCCCTTCACAGTAATAATCCACATTGTGCCCCCTTTATAGTAATAATGTCCACTGTGCCCCCTTCACAGTAATAATGCTGTCTGTGCCCTGTTCACAGTAATAATGCCATCTGTGCCCCCTTCATTGTAGTAATGCCCTCTGGCTCTGTGCCCCCTCAATAGCAAAAATGCCCACTGTGCACCCTTCACATTAGTAATGCCCTCTGTGCCCCCTCCAGAGTAGTAATGCCCTCTCTTCCCCCCTCCATAGTAAAAATGCCCACTGTGCACCTTTCACATTAGTAATGCCCTCTGTGCTCCCCTCCAGAGTAGTAATGCCCTCTGTGCCCCCTCCAGAGTAGTAATGCCCACTGTGCCCCCTCCAGAGTAGTAATGCCCACTGTGCCTCCTCTAGAGTAGTAATGCCCCCTGTGCCCCCTCCAGAGTAGTAATGCCCTCTCTTCCCCCCTCCATAGTAAAAATGCCCACTGTGCACCCTTCACATTAGTAATGCCCTCTGCGCCCCCTCCAGAGTAGTAATGCCCCTGTGCCCCCTCCAGAGTAGTAATGCCCCCTCCAGAGAAGTAATGCCCCCTGTGCCCCCTCCAGAGTAGTAATGCCCCCTGTGCCCCCTCCAGAGTAGTAACAGCCCCTCTGTATTAAAAAAAAAAAAAAAGACACAGCAGCTACTTACCTTGTGCCAGTCCTGAAGTCCTCTCTTCTCTGCAGGCACAGATCGCTCTGCAGCAATGTGTGGGCGGAGCTTATGCAGATTTCCGGACTGTAGCCTTGTTGGGGTGTGGGAGTCGTTGTCGTTAGAAACAGTCCTCACTCAGGTCTTGGCAAAAATAAGCTCAGGTTTATTTTTGAGCAAAAATAAAACAAATTAACAAAAACAAAGTTCAGGAGAATAAGGGGTTAAGTTGCAGCTACCTTAGGATCAAGTAGCACCCCAGCTCTCAGATCATCCAGTCTGAACTGAAGATCCCTCTACATACAAGTGCACTCATATACAATTTACCAGTTCCCAGAATCCATCAGTCTTAAAGGAACATGCATTTGGTTTAAAACAGAAATATTGTACATAAATCATACATACATACAAACTACATAAAACACAAAGCATTCTAGCTGTCTCCTTTTAAAATAAAAAAAGGAGCTCACAATCTATATACCTTTTGCCAAATTATACCAAACATAACATAAGAACATAAACCCACTAGGTTTGGCTGCAGCTTTGCCTCACCTGGCAGTAATTAGCAGCACCCTATATAAACCCAGCACACCCTCTCCTCAGGTTTAGTCTGAGGCGTGCAGCAAACTATAAATCAATATTCTAATCGAGTGTTATCCTAGATGCTCCTGATGAAGGGCCAGCGGTTTCTGACTTAGAAATGCATCGAGCATAAAAATAATTCAGCTGTTATTAGGCTTATTCACCCAATTGCGTACGAGCCAGTTCAGTTTGAGTGATCTCAGGAGGTGACAGGGTATGATGTAATGATAGGGACGTACAGGCAGGTGCAGATCTCTGTATTGGAGGAATAGGGGTACGTAGTGTGTTTAGAGCACCCTCACATGTAGGAAGGGGAATGGAGACACAACTACTGAATGTGAATGTATGAGTTATCTATGAGAACTTTTGTGGTGGTGTCATGTGAGAGCAATTATTTCCAATAAGAAAATTGGTATTTGTGCTCTCAAGAATAGATCATTACCATTTCTTTGATATCAAGGGACATAAGAAGCGATTTAAATATTCCTAAACTCCAGTCCTTTGCTGCCAGTCTGATTTTGAATATAGTGGAGAGCCACGTGATTACTTATTTTAATTGATTTTCTAATAAAGAAGGATTTTAACGTACTTTATTCAGGCAGTAAACAGATCTTATTTCAGTACGTGTAACAAAGTATTATCAACCAAAAGTTAACTCCCATATTATTATGCTAAATTGGCACTATTATTGTTGGTACTCTCTTCAACATCTCAAATATTAAAACGTGTAATCTTCTACTACTACATTAAAGGCTGACACTGCATTCTCATAAATATGTGCAATGTTTCTCTTAAAGTTCTATGGACACATTTCTGGATGTCCTTCAAGGGGATGTCTAGGAATAAAAGTCAAGGGCGCTGAGCTTCAATGCTATAGATGCAGCCTATGGAGAAAGTGATTCTGCTTCTGAAAAAAATACTTTTTTTTTCTAAGCCTGGCTAATTCTTTGAAATAATAACTCCACTAAAAAGACACCACTAACTTAGAACCTGTTTACATCTGCATCAGAGACTGCATTTGGCATCTTTTCTTTTTAGCAGATTCTGTCACATTTCACAGGATGAAGAGCATGACAGAGAGCTCTATTTTTCCCAGTCAAAATGATGGACACCACGACGGAACTCAAAGGACCCCATGATAAGTCAATAGTGTCCACCAGGAACTGCTGCAATATGTCCTATGATGGATTTAGCAATGTATCATGGTTTTGATATAAATCAATATGCACATGAAAACTGAGCCTTATGACTTTGTTAATTGATCTATTTCCCTATACATTTTATGTTAAAAAAAGTCTGCAATACCATCAAATGAAAGTGCTCGTTGAGTCTTTGTTGTAGTTTTTTATATAAATTGTTCTCAAAACTCTTTTTACCAAGACACATACTTAAGGAGGACCCGTCACCTCTCCTGAAATGTTTGTTTTAGCAGTTGCTTACACCTATCTGGACTTTTATTGCAGACTGCTGGCAATTCATTCATAACTTTATAGTAGGAATAATGGCATAACACAGATGCTCCAGTATTGTTATTGCATTGAGAATGCAAGTAGTTACTAAAACAGGCATGTCAGGAGAGGTTATCGGAGGCATGTCAGGAGAGGTTTAAGGTGTGAGACAGCAATTTACTAAGATATGATTATCATTGTAATCCCTTCCTATACACTTGGGGAAAATGTTACTTTCGCTCATATCTTTCACACCATATAAAATATATGCTTTGGTTAATAGAGTTCATGTCTCAAGTCCCCAAGGACACACTGCTTCCCCATGAATACCAAACATAAGCGTAAGAGTCCTTTAAACTCCCTTATAAAAAAAGATAATAGCTCAAATGTGTTCACGTTGTTGCTTAGCACCAGATATTTCACACAACCGGTCATCTCCACACCTCTGATTGTGTCACTCATATATATGCCAGACTTGGGCTGATGATACACGCTGATATATACTATTAACAATTCTGCAGCAAAACACTGGAAAGAGGAACATGGCTATCAGTCCCCAACAGAAGAGCCTGAATCGCAAGGTAGTCAATTGTCATAAAATATCATGATGATCATTTATAGAAAGAAGGTAGAACTTCAGTATAACTGTGAAAGACCAGCTTAACTATTGCATTGCTGGAAGGCAGGTATGTAGGTGTACAACTACTTTAAGCACAATACAAAGGGAATCTGTCACCTGTAGCAGGCCCTAATAAGTACAGTAATTCATGTATAGAACACCTGCTTCTCACTCCAGAGTAATTTTATGTGGACAAGCACCCCCATTCTCCTGCTGTGCATTTAATGCATTCAGAGAACTCCTGTACATAAATACATAATGAAGTTCTATATATGTTTTATGATACTCAATAGGGCTTGCCAGAGGTGACATATTCCCTTAAAAGTAGACTTCAAATGAAGTAAGTCCTGAGCAAATGTGCACCAATCACAGAGTTGGCGCTTCAGGTTAAAAGCTGAATTAGAATAAAGGGGCTCATTTATCAACTCATATATGCCACTTTTTGGGGGTTGGCGGGGAAGAGGATAGGTCGTTAGGCCCGTCTCATTCATACATTTCTAGGCCAGTGTTTGACATAGAAAATGGCTTAAAGGGGTTTTCCGGGATTTAACTACTGATGACCTATCCTCAGGATATGTCATCAGTATCTGATCAGTGGGGGTCAGACACCCAGGAGCCCTGCCGATCAGCTGTTGGAGAAGGCACTGTACATTGTACGGCGGCTGTGCTTGGTATCACGCTCAGCCCCATTCACTTGAATTGGGCTGAGCTGCTCCTAGGCAACGTGACCGATGAACGTGACATCACTGACCTAGGAAAAGCTGGGAGAAGGCATTGGCACTCACGGGAGTGCCGATGCCTTCTCAGACAGCTGATCAGCGGGGGTCCCGGGTGTCGGACCCCCACTGATCAGATACTGATGACCTATCCTGAGGATAGGTCATCAGTGGTTAACTCTCGGAAAACCCCTTTAAACCTATGCCAGCAAGGGAGCTGATGTTGATTTAAATCTGTTTCATGGCCTGCTGTCAGAAGCATTAAAGTTAGCAGCACAGACAGATTTAATGTGGTTATCCAACAACTATAATGCCCCCCAAAATGCCGGGCATACTGGTTATACTTATCCCGCTCCCCAGCACCCACGTCGCTCTTGATGTCCACACGGCCGCCACTGCATCTCCCTGTCACGCAGATCAAAACAATCGACAATGGGGGGGGTGAAGGAGAGCAGACAATAGCAAGCCGCAATGGGACAAACCTGTCACAGATGTTCCTGCAACAGGTTGCAGAAAGTCTACTAGACTTGCACAAGTGACATAATCTGACATGTTTTCCTTTTTGCGTTGTTGCCATTTACCACACCCCTTCCCCTCAGCTGTTGCGGGTGTGGTAATTGTCCTTCCCCTATTTATTCCTGCTTCCCTCTCAGTTCCTTGCGGTTTATAGTTTCTGTGGACATTGTGGTGGATTGGAGTGTTTCTCTGCTGAGATTCGGTTGTTTCCATTTCTTCCATAAAGATAAGTGTCCTCTTTTCCCTTTTGTGTTTCCCCTGCTTTTCACTTTTGAGTTTTGGTGTTTGGACCTGAGGGGAGACTACTGTTCGTCCAGGTTGGTGGAGGAACAGTTGGACTCTTTCCAGTCACTAGATTCAGGGTCCTTCAGGGACAGTTAGGGTCCCAGGTTTCCTGTGTATGAATTCGCCTACCTTCAAGGCCTGTTCATACTGGTAGGTAGCCAGGCCCGGAGTCATGGTTTCCCTTGGAGGTGTCCATCTGCCTTCACTAGTCCCCAGGCCTTTTCCCATTTCCTTATCCCCCTCTCCCTCCTGCGCTCAGTGTGGAATATTCCCCCCACACCGGAGCGTGACAAAACTTCCCTAGCATCAGGGGGCGACACTAGGGATGCTCGTTCCCGTCGCGGTCTGTTATTGGCTGCCCCCTGTCACAGGTAAGTATAACCTGTATGAGATGCCCAAGCATTTTGGGGGGCATTATAGAAGACCGGCATGGAAAACGCCAGTCTTAATAAATGAGCCCAAATGTGTCTACAATTATAAGGTATTTGTTAACTATAATAAAAGCATAGACACTGTAGACACAGTAAGGTAGGGCATTCATAATGTAGACTGCTTACAAAGTTACTCCATTTTTTATTTTAAATTCACTGAAACATTAAAGCAGATAGTAGCACTGCTGGACACAGCCATTGCATCTTGGTGTATAGAAGAAGGGTTTGGATTCTCAGAGAAGTGTGCTGATATTTTATTTGGGCACAAAATTTATGCTACAGACAATTTATACTTGAACAGAAGGCTCTAATAGGGTTGGCAGAATATTTAAGCTACAGGCTGTTCACAAATGGTAGTCTAGTAAGTAAAAATCCTCATACATGTATTATCTAGTGTTGTACTTTATATTTCAGCATGTCCTTTTTGAATAACTCTGTGATATTTGCTATATTCCTGCCTTATTATTCATATGTATACTTACTTTAATAGATTAAAATTAAGTGGAGAAGTTCTTAATGAAAACCTCAGCAAAATCAAACACATGATCAAAGATATGGAAATTAATTTTGAATTCATATTTAGAATTGCAAGTATAATACTTGAGGCTAGTTACATAAATTGAACAGTAGGTACAATTAATGAGTATAAATATTTATTTTAAATATAGAATCATATTTTCATACCGTATCTATACATCTAACATGAATTAAAACACAGAAGTGTACAACATACTGTACATCAATGGAATTCTTAGTATCATAACTAATTACACAGCTGTTAAAAGACAGTGATCAAAATACAAATCAACATTGTCTAATATTAGGAACTTATTTTCATCAAGGGTTTGCAAAAGTAAAGAAAAATCACTTACCGTATTTTTCGCCCTATAAGACGCACTTTTTTTCCCCCAAAAGTAGGGGGAAAAATGCGGTGCGTCTTATAGGGCGAATACAAGTGAGCGCTTCCATAAGGAAGCGCTCACTTGTACGTAGGGACCCCCATCAGACCTCAGATCAGCCCACCCAGCCACTTAAAGACCATACTTACCTGTTCTGCGCTGTCGCTGCCGTCCGGTCCCACGCTCCGCGCTCCTCTCTCTTCCCTGCCGGCACGCACTATGACCTGACGCTGCAGCGTCAGCGTCAGGTCATAGTGCGTGCCGGCAGGGAAGAGAGAGGAGCGCGGAGCGTGGGACCGGACGGCAGCGGCAGCGCAGAACAGGTAAGTATGGTCTTTAAGTGGCTGGGTGGGCTGATCTGAGGTCTGATAGGGGCACAAGACGCTAATCTCAGGTCTGATGGGGGCACAATATGATTATATGAGGTCTGATGGGGGCACAATATGCTAATCTGAGGTCTGTTGGGGGCACAATATGCTAATCTGAGGTCTGTTGGGGGCACAATATGCTAATCTGAGGTCTGTTGGGGGCACATTCTGCTGATCTGAGGTCTGATGGGGGCACATTCTGCTGATGTGAGGTCTGATGGGGGCACATTCTGCTGATGTGAGGTCTGATGGGGGCACATTCTGCTGATCTGAGGTCTGATGGGGGCACATTCTGCTGATCTGAGGTCTGGTGGGAGCACAGTGAGATGGTATGGGGGCACAGGGGGCTGATATGGGGGTCTGATGTGATGTCCTTAAATTTATGGGCAGTCTGATAAGAGGATCTGCTGTAAAATATTTTTTTCTTATTTTCCTACACTAAAACCTAGGTGCGTCTTATGGGCCGGTGCGTCTTATAGGGCGAAAAATACGGTATTTACTGTATTTGATTAATGAAGATAATGAATGAAATAGAAATTTGCATTAAACCCCCAAATACCCTGTCAAGAAATATGTACACCCCCTTCCCTCTGTTAGCTAAAGCAGAGAGTAACTTAAAGGGAATCTGTCATCAATTATATGCTGAATTCACTGAGGGCAGCATAAAATAGTGACAGAAATGCTGATTTCAGCGGTGTGTCACTCATGAGCTAAAAGTAAGTGGTTGCCGAGAACAAGCATCACCCTCATGGCATCCCTGAAAGGCCCCTTTGCGACCGGGGTTACCCTCCTTTCAAAGCCACTGGTACCTACAACAGAACCTGAAGTGTGGCCGGATGAACCACCAGGTCCAGGATGCTTGCGCTGCCTTCATGTGTCCCCAGATGGCGTCCTCCGGTTCAGGGAAAATACACAGCCCGAACCTCTGATTCCTGGACTGCCAGCACCACCACCACCACAGTCCTTTCAGCTGGGTCATCTGACGAGAACATCGTTTACGTTCCAATCCACGGTCATCCACCAATACCAGCTGCCGTGGAAAATGAAGCCAGCAGCAGCCAGGGAAGCTGGGGCTTCTTCCCTGGATGCAACCTTGCCATCCGCACCCGGTCAAGTCCGAATTCCGGAAGAAGAGGGAACTGGAGTTCTACTACGGCAGTGAGTGTGGCCTACAAGAGGCAGGAGCATCCTCTGATGTCGTTTAGCAGCAGTTCCAGGAGGACCTATGGGAGCCACACCATGGACTGCACCTGACGGGTGAGAGCTAGTTGGCACTTTTTATGGCTGGTTGTTTGTATTGCCCCCGTTTGACTCTCACCCAGATGGGCATGGCTGTCAGGGCTCCCCCCCATTCTGCAGAAAAGTCCCAGTTGCGCCTAAGCGTGCCTATTTTCCTTTTCCCCCCTTCTCAGGTTATTTGGGAGCCCCCTTTGCAAAAAGGGTTCTCTATGTGCTGTTATTTTCTATTATCCATGTGGATTACACGTTACAACGTTACCAACCTCACATGGATTACAATTGAATTTTGGACTATGTGTTCCAGACAGTGTTTTATCATGCTAAGGAGCCATGAGGAGAGACTCTAACGTATATCTGAGCATTTTATGCTTGCAAATGTTTGCATACTTACAGTACAGACCAAAAGTTTGGACACACCTTCTCATTCAAAGAGTTTTCTGTATTTTCATGACTATGAAAATTGTAGATTCACACTGAAGGCATCAAAACTATGAATTAACACATGTGGAATTATATACTTAACAAAAAAGTGTGAAACAACTGAAACTATGTCTTAGGTTCTTCAAAGTAGCCACCTTTTGCTTTGATTACTGGTTTGCACACTCTTGGCATTCTCTTGATGAGCTTCAAGAGGTAGTCACCTGAAATGGTTTTGACTTCACAGGTGTGGCCCTGTCAGGTTTAATAAGTGGGATTTCTTGCCTTATAAATGGGGTTGGGACCATGAGTTGTGTTGAGCAGAAGTCAGGTGAATACACAGCTGATAGTCCTACTGAATAGACTGTTAGAATTTGTATTATGGCAATTAAAAAGCAGCTAAGTAAAGAAAAACGAGTGGCCATCATTACTTTAAGAAATGAAGGTCAGTCAGTCCGAAAAATTGGGAAAACTTTGAAAGTGTCCCTAAGCGCAGTCGCAAAAACCATCAAGCGCTACAAAGAAACTGGCTCACATGAGGACCGCCCCAGGAAAGGAAGACCAAGAGTCACCTCTGCTGCGGAGGATAAGTTCATCCGAGTCACCAGCCTCAGAAATCGCAGGTTAACAGCAGCTCAGATTAGAGACCAGGTCAATGCCACACAGAGTTCTAGCAGCAGACACATCTCTACAACAACTGTTAAGAGGAGACTGTGTGCAGCAGGCCTTCATGGTAAAATAGCTGCTAGGAAACCACTGCTAAGGACAGGCAACAAGCAGAAGAGACTTGTTTGGGCTAAAGAACACAAGGAATGGACATTAGACCAGTGGGAACAGGGCTTTGGTCTGATGAGTCCAAATTTGAGACCTTTGGTTCCAACCACCGTGTCTTTGTGCGACGCAGAAAAGGTGAACGGATGGACTCTACATGCCTGGTTCCCACCGTGAAGCATGGAGGAGGGGGTGTGATGGTGTGGGGGTGCTTTGCTGGTGACACTGTTGGGGATTTATTCAAAATTGAAGGCATACTGAACCAGCATGGCTACCACAGCATCTTGCAGCAGCATGCTATTCCATCCGGTTTGCGTTTAGTTGGACCATCATTTATTTATCAACAGGACAATGACCCCAAACACACCTCCAGCCTGTGTAAGGTCTATTTGACCAAGAAGAAGAGTGATGGGGTGCTACGCCAGATGACCTGTCCTCCACAGTCACCAGACCTGAACCCAATCGAGATGGTTTGGGGTGAGCTAGACCGCAGAATGAAGGCAAAAGGGCCAACAAGTGCTAAGCATCTCTGGGAACTCCTTCAAGACTGTTGGAATACCATTTCAGGTGACTACCTCTTGAAGCTCATCAAGAGAATGCCAAGGGTGTGTAAAGCAGTAATTAAAGCAAAAGGTGGCTACTTTGAAGAACCTAGAATATAAGACATATTTTCAGTTGTTTCACACTTTTTTGTTAAAGGGTTTCTGTCATCAGAATTTACCATAGTAAACCAAGTGTCATTTGCAATACGCAAATGACACCTGATGACAGATCTTTTTGTTTTATACTTTTCTGTAAAGTTGTTAGTGAGAAAAGTCCGTTTTTAAAATATGCAAATTAGCTCCCCTAGGTGCAGTAGGCGTGAACCCTGCACCTAGAAGCGGCCATAATGCCTCCTCTTACCCCTCCTCCGTAGCGTTGATTGACAGGGCCAGGCAGCCAGCTCTTTCGGCTCCCGGCCCTGTTCGAGTCCGAAATCCCGCGCCTGCACATTGCAAACAGCAATGCGGGCGCACTGAGGAAGCCGGGAGCCGGGCGGCCGGCGGCTCAACGCGCATGCGCGGATTGCTGATCGCAATGCGCAGGCGCGGGATTTCGGACTCGAACAGGGCCGGGAGCCGAAAGAGCTGGCTGCCTGGCCCTGTCAATCAACACTACGGAGGAGGGGTAAGAGGAGGCATTACGGCCGCTTCTAGGTGCAGGGTTCATGCCTACTGCACCTAGGGGAGCTAATTTGCATATTTTAAAAACTGACTTTTCTCACTAACAACTTTACAGAAAAGTATAAAACAAAAAGACCTGTCATCAGGTGTCATTTGCGTATTGCAAATGACACTTGGTTTACTATGGTAAATTCTGATGACAGAAACCCTTTAAGTATATAATTCCACATGTGTTAATTCATAGTTTTCATGCCTTCAGTGTGAATCTACAATTTTCATAGTCATGAAAATACAGAAAACTCTGAATGAGAAGGTGTGTCCAAACTTTTGGTCTGTACTGTATGTCTTTACTGTATTTTAGCTACACTGTTTTTACTGATTTAGCATTTTAGCCCATTGTGTGTATTCTTTTTCTGGTACTGCAATATATGTGTCCTATTATGCACTTATTGTCCAGTGTTTTTAGTAAATTAGGCACTTAGCTGGATAGCTAACAGTGAGCACCCTTTTTCTCTACCTCATATGGACTGCCTCTAAAGACTGTATGCCGCGGCCTTGCCTCATGAGTATGACGTATTGAGTACTTTTAACTACGCTGACTGTACGTAATTTGTGCAGAAATGTTTGCAAAACAACGATTGTTTTTTTGAACGTAGATTCAACCGAATAAATTTGTATAAGTACGAATCTTATCAGAAATTCGGCGAATATTCAGCTAAGCGAATTTTGGATGATTCGCTCATCTCTAGTCATTACTTTATGCTGCTCTAAATGAGGGGAGTATAAGGTTGATGACAGGTTCCCTTTAAAGGGGTTTTCTGGGATTCAACTTTTATGTTCCATTAAATATGCCCTGGCCATACTAACATATTACCTATTCTGCCCCGTTTGCTCACTTTATAAATCAGTCAAGTGTCCCAGTTTGTTGTCTTGATGACACCAGGTTGACAGGTAACATGCTAACCCCCAATTCCCCCCCTCCTCCCCGAGCTTCTATGCCTGTTAACGTGATGTCAGCATTGTGTATTGCGCTCTGTCAGAAGTTGCTCTGCTGAACTATGTGTCTCTCTTGTCTGTCTCTGTGTCAATAGAAGGCAGACACAGCTGATTGTAATGGTGAAGCAGGGAGCCGTCCGCTCCTAGCTTCACCATTCACCTAAGCAGCTGGCGCTCCCCAGCAGCAAGATGTACTGTCACACATCACACTGCTGCTGTGTAGGAGGAGGGGCGCACATCTGATTCCCAGACAGTATATCATGTTGCTGGGGAGCGCCGGATGTTTAATAGTGAAGCTTGGAGGGGACGGCTCCCTGCTTCACCATTACAATCAGCTGTCTCTGCATCCTATGGACAACCAAATGGCATCCGACAGAGTACTAATACACAGTGGGGACAAGTCAAGGATGAGGAGGGAGGCAGAGGAGACAGGGAAAGGTCATGCAGGGTTGTAGACACAGGAGAGGAGCATGCACATACACAGAGGCATCCCCTCCATGGCTCTACCACTTAATGATGACATCACGTATAGGGCAGTGCAGCTTGGGGGAAGGGGCATGTCACATGTCTAAGTGGTGTCATCAAGAAAACAAATCAAGTCACATGACTGGTTTGTAAAGTGAGAAATTGGAGCAGAATAGGTAATACAGCCATATTAGATATATGTCAGTATGCTAGGATATATGTTAGTTAGCTAGGTGATACAAGGCATGGCAGGGAAACCAGAGATTCCCAGATGATAAGAGGCAAGAAATATTTAATATCAACAGCTACTCACACGGAGATGCTCAGTACATTGCAGTTAACAAGAGGCTACAAATTGCAGTTCTATTTTATATGCAAATCAGTTCCCACTGCAAGGTCTCACAAGGACATATCATTCATCTCCAACAGCCTGAACCAATTTTGTGTGAAACAACTCACTGGTAGCACCTACTTAAAATGTCTTGAATACTCTGCACTGCATCTTTCTCACAGCCCAAAATCTGTGGTATTCGGTGGTGAACTGGTGATTTGCATCAGCACCTGCTCCCCCACTATAGCTGTACTTGCTACGGCAAACCCCATGGGTGAGTGTTTAGACTCTTATAAACGAAAAACAACTCCATGGTTCACTCCAACCACTCCCTCTTTCCTAGCATGAAAATAGGCCTTAATATCACTACCCCTTGAACCTACCCAGCATAATGGCTGCTGCACATGAAAACTGATGCACTTCCATGCTGGTTTGGGCTTATTTATTGTACTTGTACTTACATAATAGAATTGGGGTGCAATTTCTCCCCAGCATCATTATTAGATGAGGTGTACGAGGAGAAAAACCATGAAAGTCTACATATATAACATATAAGATAAATCACTGAAAAAAGGTAAATTATTTGGATGTTCAAATGTATTAAATATATTCACTGCCTAATAAAGAACGTTTGTTAAAAAGTAATCAACTTTATTGATTATGACATACTTTATTGGTATACCTTAAAACCTCAAAGGGCCAGGGACCAAATATTAGTCCCAATCAATACACTTATGAGGGTGGAGAAGAAAATGAGCGTGTCTGTGGCAAATGCCTGCAGAGACCATACACCAAGTACTGCTAACCACAACAGGGGTGTTAACTCACCCTACTAACACCACCCTCACAAAACATAAGACAAAAGGACAGACAAAAACAAGAAAAATATATTGGCACTCCGACTAAACATTTTTTTCTCCCACCTGGACGTTCTACCAGACATATTGGGGTACAGAGGGTCCGATGTCAACCCTTTAAGTGCATATAGAGGATGAGTGGACTATAAACATACGTGCCAAAAAAGAGCTATGTGGGCGCTCAAGGCAGGCACTGCAGGTGAACAGTGCAAAATACGCCAGTAAGTGCGCTCACAATCCCCTAATCTGCAACTATCTGGCCGTACTAGTGACAGCCCAGTGCTACCTAACTATTATTCTGATATGTTAGGTGCCTACTCCTTTTCATGCTTGTATAGTGCCCTGCTCAATTGCTCAACGCATTTCGCCATATCACAGGCTCATCAGGAGCCGCAGGAACCCACTCACAAGACACACAAACATATAATCACCGACCACCTCGTATGGTGAGGTGGTGGTATTCGGCGCTAGGGAGGCCGTAAGGCCGCCGCTTACCTGCGCTCCTTAAGTCCGGAAGGCCCCTCCCCTAGGCCGAGTTTCACCGTGGCTGCACCAATCCGGGTGAAGGGGCGGAGCCCCACCTTCTTCCCCGTGATGTGAGCCATGCTATGCGCTCCAAGCCCTTACTGTAAAACATAAATGTTAATAAGAGGGACATCGTGGCAGTAAGTAATCGTTATGGCCAAAAAGGGGATAGCAAAAAACACATGCACCAAAATCTCGTAAGCCAAATAGAGACCCATGAAGCTAAAATCAATCACTTATTAACTGCAAACAGGTCCGGAGTTAGGGGGGGCAAACTGGGCCCCTGCAGCATTCAGATTGCAGATGTTTGAACAGTCTGGAGTGGGGAATTTCCCAGCTTAAGAGTCCCTGCTCTGACTCCATATATCAATGTGTCCATATATGGAGTTAGTGTTACCAACATTAAATGGGGTGTTTCCAAGCATGGTCACTATGCTTGGGGACACCCTATATATAAATAAATCTAATTTTGACTCTTTTTTTTTAGTTGGTGGTGGAAAAACCTCATAGAAGTTTCTCTTCTATAATACCATAGAAACTTCTATGAGGTTTTTAATACAAAAGAAACCTCTATGAGGTTTTTCAACACTGACTTAGCATTGAGCTCTATAGCCCAGTGGTTAAGGTTCTTGCCTTTGGTAAAGATGGTTGAGAGTTCTAATCCCCACAGAAATATTTTAAAAATAGAGGCCAAATAAAACTTAAATACATAGTGTGTCCCCAACAATGAAATGTATGCTTTTTTTGCGCAAAACATAAAATATGATCAAATAACACCCGTATTAACCCACACCAACCTTTTTAACTTGTGTAAACAGTATTTTTTGTTGGGAAACGTGGCAACCCTAGCAGCACCCGTTCATAAGGACTCACTTCGTAAAATATTATCGTGATATTTTGACCCTCATAACTTTTTCATAGTTATTTCTATGGAGATGTCTGGGGGCTCATTTTTTGCGAGGCGATCTGTCATTTTTGACAGTACCATTTTGGGGTGTGTATGACTTGATCACTTTTTATTAAATTTTCTTGGGAGATAAAGTGATGAAAAAACGTGAATTTCGCGTTTTCACATGCGCTGATAACCATAATGCTATTTTTATTTTGTGTTTTTTTTTTGTTTTGGGGAATGGGGGTGATTTTAATTTTTAAGGTGTTTTCAAAACTTTTTTACTTTTTCTTATGTCCCCCAAGTGGACCACAACTTACATTCATCAGTAAATTGCTCTATTAAGGCCCGTTCACACGACCGTGTGAACTGATCCGCACCTATTCTGCAAATTTGCGGAATAAGGGCGGGCCCGTTCACCTCTATGGGCGGCACGCTATCTTGCTGAGCCGCAGCTCAGTGCCGCGGCTCAGCAAGAATAGATAGAACGTGTCCTATACTTGTCCGTATGCGCGGACAAGTATAGACATTTTCAATGGGGCAGCCTGGCGTGTGTTCCGAGCGCTGCGGAACACACGCCGGGCGGCCCCCGTATTTTTGCGGGTCTGCAGTAATGCGGACCAGCAAAAATACGGCCGTCTGAACGGGGCCTTTTTAGTCTGTATACAGTCATGGCCAAAAGTTTTGTGAATGACACAAATATTATATTTTCACATGATCTGCTGCCCTCTGGTTTTTATGTGTGTTTGTCAGATGTTTTTATCACATACAGAAATATAATTGCAATCATATTATGAGTATGAGTTAATGCAGCAAGTCAATATTTGCAGTGTTGACTCTTCTTCTTCAGGACCTCTGCAATTCTCCCTGGCATGCTCTCAATCAACTTCTGGACCAAATCCTGACTGATGGCAGTCCATTCTTGCACAATCAATGCTTGCATTTTGTCAGAATTTGTAGGTTTTTGTTTGTCCACCCGTCTCTTGATGATTGACCACAAGTTCTCAATGGGATTAAGATCTGGGGAGTTTCCAGGCCATGGACCCAAAATCTCTATGTTTTGTTCCCTGAGCCATTTAGTTATCACCTTTGCTTTATGGCAAGGTGCTCCATCATGCTCGAAAAGGCATTGTTGATCGCCAAACTGCTCTTGGACGGTTGGGAGAAGTTGCTCTCGGAGGACATTCTGGTACCATTCTTTATTCATGGCTGTGTTTTTAGGCAAGACTGTGAGAGAGCCGATTCCCTTGGCTGAGAAGCAACCCCACACATGAATGGTTTCAGGATGCTTTACAGTTGGCATGAGACAAGACTGGTGGTAGCGCTCACCTCGTCTTCTCCGAATAAGCTGTTTTCCAGATGTCCCAATCAATCGAAAAGGGGATTCATCAGAGAAAATGACTTTACCCCAGTCCTCAGCTGTCCACTCCCTGTACCTTTTGCAGAATATCAGTCTGTCCCTGATGTTTTTTCTGGAGAGAAGTGGCTTCTTTGCTGCCCTCCTTGAGACCAGGCCTTGCTCCAAGAGTCTCCGCCTCACAGTGCGTGCAGATGCATTCACACCTGCCTGCTGCCATTCCTGAGCAAGCTCTGCACTGCTGGTAGCCCGATCCCGCAGCTGAAACACTTTTAAGAGACGGTCCTGGCGCTTGCTGGTCTTTCTTGGGCGCCCTGGAACCTTTTTGCCAACAATGGAACCTCTCTCCTTGAAGTTCTTGATGATGCGATAGATTGTTGACTGAGGTGCAATCTTTCTAGCTGCGATACTCTTCCCTGTTAGGCCATTTTTGTGCAGTGCAATGATGACTGCACGCGTTTCTTTAGAGATAACCATGGTTAACAGAAGAGAAACAATGATGCCAAGCACCAGCCTCCTTTTAAAGTGTCCAGTGGTGTCATTCTTACTTAATCATGACAGATTGATCTCCAGCCCTGTCCTCATCAACACCCACACCTGTGTTAATGGAGCAATCACTGAAACGATGTTAGCTGGTCCTTTTAAGGCAGGGCTGCAATGATGTTGAAATGTGTTTTGGGGGATAAAGTTCATTTTCTAGGCAAATATTGACTTTGCAAGTAATTGCTGTTAAGCTGATCACTCTTTCTAACATTCTGGAGTATATGCAAATTGCCATTATAAAAACTGAAGCAGTAGACTTTGTAAAAATTAATATTTGTATCATTCTCAAAACTTTTGGCCACGACTGTAGAAATCACTATATCACAGTTCAGTGCTGCCATCTAGTGTCCTGAACTGGGATATACCAACAATGAGCCTGGAAGCCTAGTACAGGCTGCAGCTTATTTATAGAACAGGGTGCTTTCCCCAATCTCCGCTGGGGGAAAGTGCGCCTGAGGAGGAATCCCGCGCTTCCGGTTTTTAACACTCTCAGATGCCGTGACTGAGGGGAACTCATTGCTGTGAAGGGAGGGGGCATGTGGTGTATTCTGGGGTCATGAGGGTGAAGAACTGTGTGAGGAGCTTCATGGGGTGTAAATCTGTAAGGGTTTGCCGACCCTGACTGCAAATACAGTTGTATCAGCAAAGCCTGATGCGTGATGATATTGAGTAATCCTATCATCTTCCTGCGAGGGGGAATCAGATTCGGTTACTAGCCACCAGCCTACCCCTCAATTCCCCAAATTTACATTGTCTAGGGGAGGTTTCAGAGGGAGGGGAAACCGTGGTAGACGATTTTTTAGGAGTTCCCCCGTCAGGTGCAAATTACTCACTGAGGGAAAGGAAGAATCATTAGGTCCCAGTGTGTCATTACAACAATCTATGAATAAATGAGGGAGCATCCCTAATACCCAATTGTCAAGTGCCTTACCGGTCATCAACATCTCAAAAAGACCATTAAATACAGTAGAGACATCTCTCCTGGAAAGAGGCCTTTCATTCGTTCCTACGGGATCCTTTAATATACACTTACACTTTTTATCAGAAAACTTAAATGGAAGAAGTTTTTCTCCACCCATGATCGCCAGCAATGTGCCAATCTGGGTATTGATTTACAAGAGTTACCAGATGTACGTTTATTGGCTGATCTGTGGGAGGAAGGAGGTAGAGGGGTAGGAGAGGGGCCCTTTACGGATCTCAGGCTTTCATCTACGAAAAATCCACCCTTAGGGGATGGTTCAGCTTTGGGAAACATTTTTCTCAAAGTGGTCATAGACCAGTTACATTGTTTGGAAAACTATAGATGGGGGAACTTTAATTTATCTAGAATTGAGATGACGGCCCTTTTATCCCTTACACGTGACCAATCAATTGTGATAAAGCCCTCTGATAAGGGGGGCAATATCACGGTCATGGATTCAGAGCAGTATAAAACGATGTGTCTTAACATTCAAAGGGATAAGGATTGCTATCAGGTCCTCCCACAGGACCCGACAAATGTCTTCCATATCGCTCTGAGAAGAATATTGGATAGAGCATTAACTGACAAACTGATCGACAAGACCGAGTACCAATTTTTGCTCCCCAAGCATCCACAGACCCCATGTTTCTACAGATTACCAAAGATACATAATGGTTTAACCCCATTCAAAGGAAGATCTATCGTTTCAGGGACGGGGAGCCTAAAACATAATATAAGCATATACATTGATACCATCTTACGGCCGTTTGTGTTGGCTCTCCCGTCCTATGTGAGAGATTCAATGGAGGTCATCAAAAAGCTGGATACATCTTGATGACAATGTCCTCCTTGCGAGTTTGGATGTAGAGGCGCTTTACAGCTCCATACCACACCAACAAGGGTGTGGAGCTGTGGGCACCTTTTTGAAACAGAGGGGTACGCATTTGTGGGCTCACAATGAGCTTATTTTGGAGTTACTCCATTTCATCCTAGAACACAATGTGCTCCTGTTTGATGGCCACGTGTACCACCAGCTCAGGGGGGTAGCAATGGGGAGCCCTTGTGCCCCCAGTTTTGCTAACCTCTACCTGGGCTGGTGGGAGCTGGTATGGGCGGAGCATATCAATTTATGGCTCTGCTTTATAGACGATGTGCTCATCCTATGGTCTGGCACAAGGGATGAGTTTCATTCGTATGTGGACAGTCTGAACCAAAACCAAATGGGTCTCTTTTTCACTTCGGAGGTCCAGGAAACAGAGATAACATTCCTGGATCTTACCATCTTTAGGAATCATACAGGGGGTCTCAGGACACCCCTATACCGAAAACCTACCGCTACAAATTCCTTTCTGAGGCGCATAATTGTGACTTTTGATGGGGCACATGATGCTGTACGTCAGGTTTTAACTAACTTTTGGGGTATTCTCAAGGCAGACCCTGACGTTAGTCATCTTGTCGGTGATAGACAGGCTATTACATATAGACGCGGACGGAACCTGAAGGACAGACTGGTCCACAGTTTTTTCCAACCTCCCTGTTGCCCTACATGGCTCCACAGAGATTTAAAGGGCAATTTCCGGTGTGGCAATTGTGTGGCACGTGGAGCCATCAAAACGGGCAACACTTTCATGAGCACGAACACTAGGAAACAGTACGTCATTACATCTTTCGTCAACTGCAAAACCAGAGGTCTTATTTATCTGGCCACATGTGGTTGCGGGCAACAATATGTCGGGAAGAGAATTAGGGAATTCCGCTGTCGTTTCGGTGAACACCTCAACGACATTCGTAATAACGCGGATACCTCTATTGCCCGCCATATTAATATCGAACATGATGGCCGTGCAGACATGATTAGTTTCCAAGGAATTGAGGTCATTAGAAGATCTCCCCGTGGGGGCGACTTTGACAAGAAGGTCCTACAAAAAGAAGGCGCAATGGACGTTCAGGCTTAGATCTGTGTGTCCAGAAGGCCTTAATGATCACATTTCCTTTGTCTGTTTCCTTTGATTATCATTTTATTTTTGGGCATATACTAATGGGGTTCTCCTTATTTACATTTGTATAGTTCCACATATGGTCATCTGAGCACCATTGATATAGACCTATTGGTGCTTATATTCCTTTCCCAGTGTCATAACTGGAAGGTATAATTACCCCTTCGGAGTCACAGGGACTTCAATGTCCCTCCATATATTGTTGTTAACTGCAGATAGGTCCCTGTCCCATTTCAGGAGGGTTTATTTGATACTATCAGTATCTGCAATATTAAATATGATTTCCTGGAAGTGATACAATATGAGGTAGTTGCCTGCAGATGGTAACAGCACGCTATATCTATGGATTGCAACAGCATGCTATATCCATGGATTGTATTTGCTATATGCCCTTAGATCATTTGCAGCAGAAGATCACTACCCATATATAAGGTATATGTGATATTGGGGCCATCTAATAAGACAATCACCCTCCTGCACTGCAGGGGGATGATAGGATTACTCCATATCATAACGCATCAGGCATTGCTGATACAACTGTCTTTGCAGTTAATAAGTGATTGATTTTAGCGTCATGGGTCTCTATTTAGCTTACAAGCTTTTGGTGCATGTGTTTTTTGCTATCCCCTTTTTGGCCATAACGATTACTTACCGCCACAATGTCCCTGTTATTAACATTTATGTTTTACAGTAAGGGCTTGGGTTGGAGCGCATAGCGTGGCTCACATCACGGTGAAGAAGGTGGGGCTCCGCCCCTTCACCCGGATTGGTGCAGCCACGGTGAAACCCGGCCTAGGGGAGGGGCCTTCCGGACTTAAGGATCGCAGGTAAGCGGTAGCCTTACGGCCTCCCTAGCACCGAATACCGCCACCTCACCATACGAGGTGGTCGGTGATTATATGTTTGTGTGTCTTTTGAGTGGGTTCCTGCGCTTCCTGATGAGCCTGTGATATGGAGAAACGCGTCGAGCAATTGAGCAGGGCACTATACAAGCATGAGAAGGAGTAGGCACCTAACATATCAGAATAATAGTTAGGTAGCACTGGGCTGTCACTAGTACGGCCAGATAGTAGGGGATTGTGAGCACACTTACTGATGTTTTTTGCACTGTTCACCTGCAGTGCCTGCCTTGAGCGCCCCCACAGGACTTTTTTGCCACGTATGTTCATAGTCCACTCATTCTCTATATGCACTTTAAGGGTTGACATCGGACCCTCTGTACCTCAATATGTCTGGTAGAACGTCCAGGCGGGAGAAAAAAATGTTTAGTCGGAGTGCCAATATATTTTTCTTGTTTTTGTCTGTCCTTTTGTCTTATGTTTTGTGAGGGTGGTGTTAGTAGGGTGAGTTAACACCCCTGTTGTGGTTAGCAGTACTTGATGTATGGTCTCCGCAGACATTTGCCACAGACACGCTCATTTTCTTCTCCACCCTCATAAGTGTATTGATTGGGACTCATATTTGGTCCCTGGCCCTTTGAGGTTTTAATGTATACCAATAAAGTTGATTACTTTTTAACAAACGTTCTTTATTAGGCAGTGAATATATAACATATAAGATGTAACAAAAATGACTGTGATGCTAAAAGTACGCCATGAAGCTTTCAGATACATACAAATATACAATATGCAACTCTTTCACAGACACCATCAGAGAGGTCCATCCACTACACATTTGTATTCAAGTGGATATTCATTTAATGGCTGATATCAGTTGTTAACAGGGATGTCAGAAGCCAGACCGGTAGTAGCAGTATTAGTATAAACATAACAAAGGTCAATACAGAGATATCTCCATTGATCTATTAATACCCAGCACCATACCTATGATAAGGGGGTATCTTCCATGTATAGAAGAAAGAAGACTTCTACACCGAGAAAGGGATTATTTATTGTAAGAGAAGTGAGACTATTGAACTATGGAGTTCAAGAGGGGCCTGGACGAGGAACAATATTACAGGTTATAGTTACTATAATTCTGAAGAAGGGTCATTGATCCAGAGAGTTATTCAGATTGCCACATTTGAAGTCAGGAAGGATTTTTTTTCCTAAGATAAATAAAATTGGTTTCTACCTCATAAGGGTATTAGATCAATACTGCAGAATAATAAGCTGAACTGGATGGACATATGTCTTTCTTTAGCCTTACAATGTTACTATACTGTAGCAGGGGTGGCTTGGTATTGGAGGACTAGTTGTCAGGTGAACATGAGATTACCTGCAAAAGTGACAAGCCGCACTGGAAATATGTTCAGTTCAGGTAACATTTTCTTTGCATAGTTCCTTTAAAACAGTAGTCCGAGATAATTAAAAATATCAGACATTGCCTCCAATAGCGTGAAATAAAAAATCATGTTATACTCACCCCTTTTTTTAGTCCAGGTCTACGGCATGTGACCTCTGCAACCAATCACTGTCCTCAGCATTAAACCGCTGAGGACAGTGATTGTCTGCAGTGGCCAGGTGCCATATACTAGCACTTCACCACTGTAGCTTGTAAAGAAGCATTGACAGAAGGACAAACCAGTGCTGGATTGGTGAGTATACTACGTTTTTTTTTTCTATTTTAGTCTATTGGAGGGCTTGTCCAACATTTTTAATTATGTAAGGCAACCTCTTTAACTATGTAATTGGGGTAGTCTAACTATTGAGAAAGTGCATCCTTTTTGGCCAGAGAGTAGTGCTTGTGTGGATCACCTGTGGACCGACTTCAGTAAAATACCGTGGATCTGTTGTATCAAAACGGTCTCGTCATTTTACCATACAGTTTATTCCATCATTTTCGCTGCACGGCCTCAAGAAGCTCTGGGGAGGACAATCACCGTGACTACTACCACTCTCATGTGCACTACCACTCCTATCCACTCCACCTCCATACCAGGCACGATGCACTAGCAAAAGACAGAAATGCTTTCCTAACATGTAGCAAGTGGAGTAAACTGTTAAACTTTAAACAGGTGTTCCATTATTAACACACATTTCATTTTCAGGAACTAATCTGAGTTAAAACATGCACAAGAAGAGAACATGTCACCTTAGATTACTCTGAATACATTCCAGAAAGTCTGATCAGTTAGTTTCTCTGAAATATAGAGGGATTTGTCATTCAGAACCCTATCAAAGTGAAAAGCAGTATATGAAACATGACCTGAATTAATTAAATATTACACCTAAACTATTACTATAGACTTTACTATATTTTCAGTTTGACTTCCAATCCCGAAGAAATAGTAAAGAATGCGGCACTCACCAGGCTTCCTTCTGCAGCTTTATTGATTAAACACTCACATGTAAGGACGCGGATACCCTGCTCAGTGCATGAGAGCGTGCAGCGACGGCCGTTTCGCGCGTGTATGCGCTTCGTCTGGCTGCCTAGCTTGATGACGTCGGGCGCTCACACCTATTTATGCCGCGCCGGGCGTCATCACCAGGGCAACCGCTATATACAAAGACCAAAATGTATTAATTTAAAAACAAATATATGTTCATTTAAAAACAAAACAAACGAAAGCAATTAGCGACCTATATGGAATGCAACATTCTCTCCAAAGGGCTATTACCGCCCCGCCATTGTCGACTATCACAAGAAAACCGCCAAATCATTTTTATCGTTTAGGCCAAGTGGTCCCATCGCTCCAGTCCTCATTATCCATATCGCCTCCCGTTGCAATAGTTTTTTGTGGCGATCCCCTCCATTTTTCAGGGGTGTCACTACTTCTATCCCTGCACATGTCAGCACTTCCCCCTTTGCTCCATGTTTTTCCCTAATGTGTTGGATCAATCTTGGGGATCCAATTCCTGTCTGTATTGATTTTTTGTGTTCCCTAAATCTAATGCATAAGGGACGTATTGTCTTCCCAATGTAAAAATTCCCACAGGGACAGAATATAACGTATACCACAAATTGGGTTCTGCATGTAATCAAATGTTTAATTATGTGTGTAATACCTCCAATGTTTAACCGTTTGGTCCTCAGCATATATTTACATGTAACGCATTGTCCACACTTGAAGTTACCTTGTGGGGTGCACTTATTGAGCCAGATTTCTCGCCTTTCCTCATTGTATGAACTTTTCACTAAAACATTCTTAAGTGTAGTACTTCTTCTAAAGCTGATCAAGGGGGGATTTTTCGTTTTTTCCTTTAAATCCACATCTGAGGTCAACATATGCCAATTGTTATGTATGGCTTTTTTTATGGCATTAGCCATTGGAGTATATCTAAAGGAAAAAATTGCCCTGTTTTCTCCCTGTTTTAGGTTTTTGTCCCTTCCTTTCTTTTCCTGCGAATCTACTTTTTTAAAAGCTTCATCTACAATCCTCTCTGGGTAATCCCTTTCTAATAGTCTCAATTTTAGATCCTTGGATTGTTTTATAAAGTCTTCCTTCCTACTTGTTATGCGCTTAATCCTAGCGAATTGACCATAAGGTATCGCTCTCTTAACATGTTCTGGATGTGAGCTCCTGAAATGCAGGAGGGAATTTGTGGAGGTTTCTTTTCTATACATAAAGAGAAAATTCTATGAGAGAGGCTCACACTGTGAATTGGAAATATAGGTGCAAAATCCTCTGGGTCATCCGACCCCAGAAAAAAAGAAAAGAGTTATCTAGAAAGGTGGATTTGCACACTAATCCGGAATTGTAATAAAAAGTAATTTAATAAAATGTAATTTAATATACAACAATAAATTTCAACAAATAAAAACTGACAGCTCTTCAAACATATAGGTAAAATAAACCACAAATAGGTATATACACCTAATAACATAGGTTAATTAGGTATTTAAAGTAAACCGCAAATAGGTATGTATTCACACCTAGTGGCGCAGGTAGATTTAGATATTAGCACATAGGTTATGACCACATCTTAATAGGGGTACCACATAGGATGTTCGTCCTTCTGTTTATATACACATGAGTAAGGTGCTGTTTTGTGGATCCTGTTTTTTAATATAACGTTTATGAGGTGATAGTCTCTGTTGAGGGTGTAGTCTAATATGCCTTCCAGTAGGCCATAATCCAAATCCAGACAGGTTGTAAACCTCACAAGCACAATACTTATGTAAGTAGATAATATTCGATGTTTATATCATGCCCAACGGGGCTCTTACCGCACCGTGGTCGTATGTCTTGTTGTTGCCAATAAAAGCCAGCGTCTCCTTGGCGGTGTAAGGGTAAAGGAAAGGCTGTATCCCAGGTACGCCTGTCTGTAGCGTATGTCGTCCCCGCGGCGTTTGCTCGTGCCGCTCTCCGAGTCCTCCGGTCACGTGTGTATTGAATCACGTGGTGTCCCGGTCATGTGATCGGGACTACGAAATCCTCTTTCGCTCCGTATGTAGGTGCAATATCTCGCAGAATCCCCTTTATTTTGCTGCTGTATTGGGTCTCAGTTATTTGGTCCGGACCATCAACCCAAGATTGTCTACGCCAAACGCGTTTCGGGGATCAATCCCCTTCCTCAGTGGCATGATGGGGGATCTGTCCTCTGCCTCTTTATAGCCCAAACGGGATAATCATTAAATCTGGACTGGATCTGTTCCATCTATTGGATCTAGTTTACTGCATAGTGTGAATCAATGGAGGCAGTTTATCAACATTTTAGTCGTAGAGCAGTAAATATCACATAAATATCATAGACAAAAAATATCTTATCGTATTTACATTAAAATAAAATAAAAAAATAAAATAAAAATGATGACCACATGACCACATGTAGTGTAGGACGGGTGGAGGTAAGACTAGCTTGGAACCAAGGGGAGATCGCGGTGCTGGAAATGTAACAGCCAAACCGCGATGTCTCGTCGGATCCAAGCCAGTACTACAAATAACCATACAACTCCATTTCCGCATTAAGACCAAGTGGCATTAATGTATTAAAATCAAAAATTCTTTTAGATTCTGCCCGTGAGAGTCTAGCTATCTGATCACCTCCTCTCCAATGGGGCTTTATCCTCTCTATGACGGCAAATGTCAAATCTTTAGGGTTTTTATTATGGTATTCTTTAAAATGTCTGGAGACAGTATGTTTTTCTGAACCACCTCTAATATTTGCAATATGTTCAGAGACCCTCTTCTTGAGGGACCTCTTAGTCCGTCCGATGTACTGTTTTCGACAAGTACATTCGAGAATATAGATGACATTCTTAGTACTACATGTTAGAAACTCTCTTATTTTCCATGTGAAGTCATTTTGTGTTGAACATAAGGTCTCTATTCTCTTCATTCCTGTGGTGGATTTGCAGTTGTTACATCTATTGCACCTATAAAATCCTTTCATGTTCCCCCAACTATAGATATCATTATGTCTTTTAATCATTCGTTTTGTGGTAGGGGCTACCTTTAGAGTCAATGTAGGGGCTCTAGTATATACAATTTTAGGTATCGTTGGCATTAATGAGCCTATTATCTTATCTCTTGATAAGTGGTGCCAGTGAGTCTTCAAAATCCCTTCAACTTTTTTATATTGGGAGTTAAAGGGGAGAATTATCCTGATTTGGTCATCTATAACCTTCTTCCTTTGTCTATCAACGGAGAAAAACTCATCCCTTTTCATCTTATTTACTATATCTAAAGCCGAGGTGATGGCATTCTCTGGATAGTTTTTCTCTTTAAACCTCTCTATCATAGATTCAGCTTCTAATTTAAAATCTTTCTCTTTTGTACAGTTACGTTTAATGCGCCTAAATTGACTTAACGGCACATTAAGGAGCCACCTTGGGAGGTGGCAGCTCGAATATAGAATAAAACTATTTCTCGCCGTCGGTTTCTGGTAAGTACTACATACAATCTGTTCATCTTTAATTGTAATCAAAAGGTCCAAAAACTCTATTTGGTCTAAACTATATTTTGAAGTGAAGTGTAAATTTTTTTGATTTTGGTTAAGTTGAGAAATAAACTCAATGAGGCTCTCTTCTCCTTTATTCCATATCAATAAAACATCATCTATATAGCGCCGCCATAGTACCAGATCCCCCCCCAGCCTTGGCGCTATGGTGTTATTCTCCCAATCTGCCATAAATAGATTGGCATAGCTGGGGGCGAATCTGGTACCCATGGCGGTGCCTTGAGTCTGTAAATAAAAATTTTCATCAAACAAAAAATAATTATGAGTCAGTATGTATTGAACGCTATCTAATATGAACTCAATCTGGTCTTTCTTTATGGAACCCTCATCATTTAACATATTATTCAATGCTTCGAGCCCTTGTGTATGACTTATTACTGTATATAGTGACGTGACGTCTAATGTGCATAGTATCCATCCTGATTGATACTCCAAATGTTCTACTATATTAATGACCTCGGTGGTATCTTTTATATAAGAGAAAGTTTTTTTCACAATTGGTTGGAGAAGATGGTCTACATATTGAGACAGGTGTGACGAAATTGATTCTATCCCTGAAATAATCGGACGCCCAGGAGGGTCTTCTGAATTCTTGTGGATCTTGGGTAGGCAATAAAACATCGGGATTTTTTTATCCGTTTGAGTGATGTATTTAAACTCTCGATCGTATAAAATGCCCTTTTTTTCTCCCTGTTTACATAGATCCACAAGAATTCTGTAATATTCTTTAGTTGGATCATCCTTTAGTTGCATATATGTCGTTGTATCACTTAATTGACGTCTACATTCTTTATTGTATCTACTCGTATCTTGAATTACTACAGCCCCCCCCTTATCGGCTGGGCGTATAGTAATAGTCTCCAATTTTTGTAGTTGTTTTAGTGCGTCTCTTTCATTTTTCGTTAAATTGTTGTATTCGAATCTATATCGGGGGGATTTAATTTTCCGTAAATCTGTCTCAACGTTTTTCAAAAAAGCCCCTATTTCTTTTCCTACCTCTTGCCTGGGGTACATTTTTGATTTAATTCTTAAATTTGTATGTGTGTAGGTAGTAACATCTATAGCTCCTCTTTCTACTGGATTCTTAATGTAATATTTTTGTAAACAGAGTTTTCTTACAAATTTTTCCACATTAATGTATGTGTCAAATTTGTTCAATGCGACAGTTGGGGCAAATTTTAAACCCTTGTTTAAAAGACTATATTGTGAATTTGTCAAGATATGTGTACTCAAATTTATGATAGAGTTCCCTATCTGTTGTCCCTCTTGTAAACATTGTTGTGGCTGTTGTAATTGTTTCTTCCTTTTCCCCCTTCGTGTTCGTTTGGGTAATAATTGGGTTTTGAATGTATCCTTTGTTGTGTCTCGTGATATCTGTGTGTCCGTATTGGGGCTATATCTCTTCTTGGTGTCTCGTATCTCATGGGACTCTTCTCTCTGTATCTTAAATTGTATCTGTGATTTATTAAACGATCCTGTAGTGTTTCTTTTTGTGGTGAATGGTGCTTCCTGTGTTGGTGTGGGCGTGATTTGTGATGTGGGGGGGTTTTGTCTAAAAAATGATCATTTGCTAATATTTCATATCTATTAGAGATAGGAATATTTGGTGTCTCCTTTATCTGGGTGTTACCATATTCTTGTGAGTATCTATTCATACCTCCCACCTCATGTGTAGTGTTGGAAGTTTTTATCCTACCAGTCTGTGAGTGATTAATTGCTGATTCTCCTCCATTTTTATGAAAAAACAATTTTTTCGTTTTCTTATTAATAATTTCTGTTTCAAGTTCATTTAGACTTTTACATATACGTGTATGCCATTTTTTTACTTCTTCATTATTTGGTAAATTATTGTGTCCTTCATTGATTCAATATTTCGTGTTGTCTCCTCCAAAATCAACAACAGATAGGGAACTCTATCATAAATTTGAGTACACATATCTTGACAAATTCACAATATAGTCTTTTAAACAAGGGTTTAAAATTTGCCCCAACTGTTACATTGAACAAATTTGACACATACATTAACGTGGAAAAATTTGTAAGAAAACTCTGTTTACAAAAATATCACATTAAGAATCCAGTAGAAACAGGAGCTATAGATGTTACTACCTACACACATACAAATTTAAGAATTAAATCAAAAATGTACCCCAGGCAAGAGGTAGGAAAAGAAATAGGGGCTTTTTTGAAAAACGTTGAGACAGATTTACGGAAAATTAAATCCCCCCGATATAGATTCGAATACAACAATTTAACGAAAAATGAAAGAGACGCACTAAAACAACTACAAAAATTGGAGACTATTACTATACGCCCAGCCGATAAGGGGGGGCTGTAGTAATTCAAGATACGAGTAGATACAATAAAGAATGTAGACGTCAATTAAGTGATACAACGACATATATGCAACTAAAGGATGATCCAACTAAAGAATATTACAGAATTCTTGTGGATCTATGTAAACAGGGAGAAAAAAAGGGCATTTTATACGATCGAGAGTTTAAATACATCACTCAAACGGATAAAAAAATCCCGATGTTTTATTGCCTACCCAAGATCCACAAGAATTCAGAAGACCCTCCTGGGCGTCCGATTATTTCAGGGATAGAATCAATTTCGTCACACCTGTCTCAATATGTAGACCATCTTCTCCAACCAATTGTGAAAAAAACTTTCTCTTATATAAAAGATACCACTGAGGTCATTAATATAGTAGAACATTTGGAGTATCAATCAGGATGGATACTATGCACATTAGACGTCACGTCACTATATACAGTAATAAGTCATACACAAGGGCTCGAAGCATTGAATAATATGTTAAATGATGAGGGTTCCATAAAGAAATACCAGATTGAGTTCATATTAGATAGCGTTCAATACATACTGACTCATAATTATTTTTGGTTTGATGAAAATTTTTATTTACAGACTCAAGGCACCGCCATGGGTACCAGATTCGCCCCCAGCTATGCCAATCTATTTATGGCAGATTGGGAGAATAACACCATAGCGCCAAGGCTGGGGGGGGATCTGGTACTATGGCGGCGCTATATAGATGATGTTTTATTGATATGGAATAAAGGAGAAGAGAGCCTCATTGAGTTTATTTCTCAACTTAACCAAAATCAAAAAAATTTACACTTCACTTCAAAATATAGTTTAGACCAAATAGAGTTTTTGGACCTTTTGATTTCAATTAAAGATGAACAGATTGTATGTAGTACTTACCAGAAACCGACGGCGAGAATAGTTTTATTCTATACTCGAGCTGCCACCTCCCAAGGTAGCTCCTTAATGTGCCGTTAAGTCAATTTAGGCGCATTAAACGTAACTGTACAAAAGAGAAAGATTTTAAATTAGAAGCTGAATCTATGATAGAGAGGTTTAAAGAGAAAAACTATCCAGAGAATGCCATCACCTCGGCTTTAGATATAGTAAATAAGATGAAAAGGGATGAGTTTTTCTCCGTTGATAGACAAAGGAAGAAGGTTATAGATGACCAAATCAGGATAATTCTCCCCTTTAACTCCCAATATAAAAAAGTTGAAGGGATTTTGAAGACTCACTGGCACCACTTATCAAGAGATAAGATAATAGGCTCATTAATGCCAACGATACCTAAAATTGTATATACTAGAGCCCCTACATTGACTCTAAAGGTAGCCCCTACCACAAAACGAATGATTAAAAGACATAATGATATCTATAGTTGGGGGAACATGAAAGGATTTTATAGGTGCAATAGATGTAACAACTGCAAATCCACCACAGGAATGAAGAGAATAGAGACCTTATGTTCAACACAAAATGACTTCACATGGAAAATAAGAGAGTTTCTAACATGTAGTACTAAGAATGTCATCTATATTCTCGAATGTACTTGTCGAAAACAGTACATCGGACGGACTAAGAGGTCCCTCAAGAAGAGGGTCTCTGAACATATTGCAAATATTAGAGGTGGTTCAGAAAAACATACTGTCTCCAGACATTTTAAAGAATACCATAATAAAAACCCTAAAGATTTGACATTTGCCGTCATAGAGAGGATAAAGCCCCATTGGAGAGGAGGTGATCAGATAGCTAGACTCTCACGGGCAGAATCTAAAAGAATTTTTGATTTTAATACATTAATGCCACTTGGTCTTAATGCGGAAATGGAGTTGTATGGTTATTTGTAGTACTGGCTTGGATCCGACGAGACATCGCGGTTTGGCTGTTACATTTCCAGCACCGCGATCTCCCCTTGGTTCCAAGCTAGTCTTACCTCCACCCGTCCTACACTACATGTGGTCATGTGGTCATCATTTTTATTTTATTTTTTTATTTTATTTTAATGTAAATACGATAAGATATTTTTTGTCTATGATATTTATGTGATATTTACTGCTCTACGACTAAAATGTTGATAAACTGCCTCCATTGATTCACACTATGCAGTAAACTAGATCCAATAGATGGAACAGATCCAGTCCAGATTTAATGATTATCCCGTTTGGGCTATAAAGAGGCAGAGGACAGATCCCCCATCATGCCACTGAGGAAGGGGATTGATCCCCGAAACGCGTTTGGCGTAGACAATCTTGGGTTGATGGTCCGGACCAAATAACTGAGACCCAATACAGCAGCAAAATAAAGGGGATTCTGCGAGATATTGCACCTACATACGGAGCGAAAGAGGATTTCGTAGTCCCGATCACATGACCGGGACACCACGTGATTCAATACACACGTGACCGGAGGACTCGGAGAGCGGCACGAGCAAACGCCGCGGGGACGACATACGCTACAGACAGGCGTACCTGGGATACAGCCTTTCCTTTACCCTTACACCGCCAAGGAGACGCTGGCTTTTATTGGCAACAACAAGACATACGACCACGGTGCGGTAAGAGCCCCGTTGGGCATGATATAAACATCGAATATTATCTACTTACATAAGTATTGTGCTTGTGAGGTTTACAACCTGTCTGGATTTGGATTATGGCCTACTGGAAGGCATATTAGACTACACCCTCAACAGAGACTATCACCTCATAAACGTTATATTAAAAAACAGGATCCACAAAACAGCACCTTACTCATGTGTATATAAACAGAAGGACGAACATCCTATGTGGTACCCCTATTAAGATGTGGTCATAACCTATGTGCTAATATCTAAATCTACCTGCGCCACTAGGTGTGAATACATACCTATTTGCGGTTTACTTTAAATACCTAATTAACCTATGTTATTAGGTGTATATACCTATTTGTGGTTTATTTTACCTATATGTTTGAAGAGCTGTCAGTTTTTATTTGTTGAAATTTATTGTTGTATATTAAATTACATTTTATTAAATTACTTTTTATTACAATTCCGGATTAGTGTGCAAATCCACCTTTCTAGATAACTCTTTTCTTTTTTTCTGGGGTCGGATGACCCAGAGGATTTTGCACCTATATTTCCAATTCACAGTGTGAGCCTCTCTCATAGAATTTTCTCTTTATGTATAGAAAAGAAACCTCCACAAATTCCCTCCTGCATTTCAGGAGCTCACATCCAGAACATGTTAAGAGAGCGATACCTTATGGTCAATTCGCTAGGATTAAGCGCATAACAAGTAGGAAGGAAGACTTTATAAAACAATCCAAGGATCTAAAATTGAGACTATTAGAAAGGGATTACCCAGAGAGGATTGTAGATGAAGCTTTTAAAAAAGTAGATTCGCAGGAAAAGAAAGGAAGGGACAAAAACCTAAAACAGGGAGAAAACAGGGCAATTTTTTCCTTTAGATATACTCCAATGGCTAATGCCATAAAAAAAGCCATACATAACAATTGGCATATGTTGACCTCAGATGTGGATTTAAAGGAAAAAACGAAAAATCCCCCCTTGATCAGCTTTAGAAGAAGTACTACACTTAAGAATGTTTTAGTGAAAAGTTCATACAATGAGGAAAGGCGAGAAATCTGGCTCAATAAGTGCACCCCACAAGGTAACTTCAAGTGTGGACAATGCGTTACATGTAAATATATGCTGAGGACCAAACGGTTAAACATTGGAGGTATTACACACATAATTAAACATTTGATTACATGCAGAACCCAATTTGTGGTATACGTTATATTCTGTCCCTGTGGGAATTTTTACATTGGGAAGACAATACGTCCCTTATGCATTAGATTTAGGGAACACAAAAAATCAATACAGACAGGAATTGGATCCCCAAGATTGATCCAACACATTAGGGAAAAACATGGAGCAAAGGGGGAAGTGCTGACATGTGCAGGGATAGAAGTAGTGACACCCCTGAAAAATGGAGGGGATCGCCACAAAAAACTATTGCAACGGGAGGCGATATGGATAATGAGGACTGGAGCGATGGGACCACTTGGCCTAAACGATAAAAATGATTTGGCGGTTTTCTTGTGATAGTCGACAATGGCGGGGCGGTAATAGCCCTTTGGAGAGAATGTTGCATTCCATATAGGTCGCTAATTGCTTTCGTTTGTTTTGTTTTTAAATGAACATATATTTGTTTTTAAATTAATACATTTTGGTCTTTGTATATAGCGGTTGCCCTGGTGATGACGCCCGGCGCGGCATAAATAGGTGTGAGCGCCCGACGTCATCAAGCTAGGCAGCCAGACGAAGCGCATACACGCGCGAAACGGCCGTCGCTGCACGCTCTCATGCACTGAGCAGGGTATCCGCGTCCTTACATGTGAGTGTTTAATCAATAAAGCTGCAGAAGGAAGCCTGGTGAGTGCCGCATTCTTTACTATTTCTTCGGGATTGGAAGACATTACAGGACTGTTTTCATGCAGAGCACCAAGAGGCAATCACACGCAGTGGGGTTAGTGACAGATGGGGGAAGACTTTTCCTAGAAGGTGACGTAGTGCCAGTCTCCGAATAACGCTCTCCATATATTTATATTTTCAGTTTGACTAGTCTATTTCTGTTTCTATTCAATTTTTGAAAACCTACTGTTAAAAATTATGAAACTCAGACATAATTTCCCTATAAGGTCCCAATCACATGACCATGTGAATGGGGCCGCATCTATTCCGCAATATTGCGGAATTGATGCGGCCCCATTCACCTCTATGGGAGAGGGCAGCCGCGGCTCCTCATAAAAAGATAAAGCATGTCCTATACTTGTCCGCAACAGTGGCCAAGTATAGGCATATTGAATGGGGCGCCCCGCCGTGTGTTCCGCAGCGCTGCCAGGCGGCAGCCGTAGTATTGCGGGTCTGCATTATTGCGGACCCGCAATAATATGGCCATCTGAATGGGCCCTAAGGCTAAGCTCACATCACCATTTAGCTTTCCTTTCTGCTGATCCATCAGAAGAACAGAAAAATAAAGAAAAAATGGATCTGTTATTTTGAGCATCAATAATGATCAATTTGGGAGAAAAAATCCTGCATATGCAATACTTTTTCTCCCTTTCAAAATAACTGGTCTCTGATGGAAGTGACACAAACTGATGCAAACTGATCATAACTGATGTTAAAAAAAGACGGATCAATTATTTTTAGTGCAAACAGATGCTAACTGAAAATAACCAATGCTCAAAATAATGAATCAAAATAATGGCAGATTTCCCTTCAAGTTTTTCAGCCAAAGCCAGAAGTTCTTCCTTTATATTTGAGATTTTTTTCCAAATATACTTCTGGCTTTGGTTTAAAAACCTGCAGGAAAATCTGCCTCCAAAAAACTCATTGTGAACCTACCCTTATCCTATCCTGCTAGGTAATACACACTCACCAAGCCACATCAAGAACACTAAGAGTACGGCCATGCAGAGTATTTTGGTTAAGGTTTTTAGGTAGATCTGCCTGCAGAATTTTTAGCCAAAGCCAGAAGTGCGTCTGTCAGCAAAAAGTATAAATCCTTCGTTTATAGTTCCCTTCTAATCCTGCATAAAATCCTGCAGGCAGATTTACCTCCAAAAACCTATTTGTGGTCGAACCCTAATAGGGTGCAGCCACATGATCACATTTCCATATACAGTTTTGAAAACTAAAATCAGATGTGGATAATTAAAGAATAGAAAGTTTACTACTCCTTTTTGAACTCACTGGATGTTTTGACCTCCAAAACTGCATCGGGAAACCTGACTGTGTGACCAATGACATCAGATTGTAATAATGTGTAGCAAAAGCGTAACACATTATTGCCCAGAGTATATTCACGTCCCCTCCTCTCATTAAAGACCACCCATTATATCAATGAATCATAAATCAATAAAAGATAGTATATTTTAATTTTCTACTGAAGCAAATAACATGCTAAATTTGAAAAACTTGTCTATACTGTATACTTACTCTTTAGAGCTGGGCTACACTTTGACTTTTTGTAGACGACTGATTGATTTTAACTACTGAACGACAGCTGTAGTCCACAAGGTTGAATTCAACTGAATTCATTCATTTGGACTGAAGCTGTAGTTCAATAGTTAAAATAAATCAGCTGCACTACAAAAAGTTGCAGTGTGGCCATAGCCTTACTTCAGCAAATGGCATTTATTATGTAGACAAAATGAATACAAGGCACTTCCCAATGTACTTTGACTATCCATAGGCCTCCTTTGCTGGCTTGATTGATTTTTCCATCACATTATACAATGGTCATATCCAGGGATTACGACCATCCAGCAATCCACTATAGGCATAACCACTGACGTAGGCACACTCCTTTGGTCTAAGCCACCAAAGAGGCTGAGACTTTTTTCAGTAGTCTGATAGCATGGCCACCACTGATGGATTGCATGGTAGTCCTAACCTCTGGAAACAAACAGTGTATAATGTGATGCAAAAATGAATGAAGCCAGCAAAGGAGGCAATATGGACAATCACAATACATTAGTAAGTGCCTTGTATTAACTTTCTCTACATGATAAATGCCATTTGCTGAAACGAAACAACTCTTTTAAGGTCTACAAGTGGTTTTGTTGGCTTATTAACGTTTGGTGGTTCTGATGCAGACATTTGTGGGTTGGTGTCAGAAGTATTATACCAGGATTACCACTTCTACTTTCTGCTGGTTCACAATCTTCTGTGACCTTACTTGATCAGAGACTGATCTGTCATAAACCCATGATCATGCTGTGTTATGATGTTATTATTATTGAAATACTCCAGGATAGAATCTCTTAGCAAACCTTCAAATATTTTAGCCACAATCGAATTTAAACTTACTGTCCTATAGTTTGAAATAGTATGCATTTTCAGTTACGTGAAATGAACTGGTCTTATGTTTATAATATGTGAATATGGGCCTCAATCATTTCACATAACTGAAATTGGACCCAAGTATTTCACCAGCATTGCTGCCATAATGACTTTTGCAATTGAACAGTCCCATAGTGTGCTGAGACATACCCATTGACATGGCATGTGCTTCCAGCAAGTTGTCAATTTAATATATTTCCAAGAGGAATAACAGAAAGCAGCAAGCCCCTGAGGAGCCAGTGCAGAAGATGGGAGTGCTATTGGCCCTGTTGAGGTGTGTCACAGTGTACAGGTTGTTGCTCCCTGGGGATCAGTGCAGTGGAAAGGTGGTTTGAAGAATCAGAAATAAAAGTATAACAGTCTGTAAAATATAACTTGAGGCACCAGATGAGGAGGTATAGTGGCTGGTTGGATGGCTATTTAATGGCATTTGCAAACACTTGTGGAAATAGGTGTCCACTGTGTGATTCTTATGGTTAGTATGGCCTGGTGGTTATTCTAGGTGATAGGTATCTGATGTCAGAATATGATGGCAATGTAGCACGCACACACATGGATAGTGTAGCCCTAATACTCAGCAGACCCACTATTCCTGCTTACTTGCATGGTCATCCTACATGGTGACCCCACAACTGGTCGACGGTCCCTATACTAGGTATGTGGGGGAGCAACACACAAACAGGGAATAAACAGACACAATAAGAGTAGTTATACTGTACCAGAGCCCAAACGCCAGTCGGTCAGCAAAGTACCAAGAACACAAGACGCAAACGAGTGAGACAGACACTCCAGAAGTCAAATACTAGGAGAGCAATACAAGACCAAATTGCCTGAAGACAGAAAACAGTCACAATGCCAGATCCAGAAGTCACAGCCAAAGTAAATACAATACAATAAGGGATCAGCAGGGGGAGCCGGAGGAACCACAGGAGCCATACTCAAATAGAGAGCTGAGAATCTGGCTTCCATACATGTGGGGCGGAACTGTGAGCTGAACAAGCTGACGCCCTAATGCTCTGACATGCTCCTTCATTGGCCCCAAGCTGAAAGGGCTGCATCACAATGTCATTTCCCCTGGCAACCATGTTAAGGCAGCGCTGGCCAGGGGAACCATGACTTCGGACCTGTTTTCCCTCACCAGCAGCAAGGTCTGTAAAGCTGTGATTTCACTGATCACTCTGCTGTCTAGACTTCTGAAGCTTCTTGGAAGCAGCATTCTTGATTCCAGCAATCTCCTGGAGTGAAGGTCTCACAGGAAAACTGGAAACGGCCCCTTGGAGTACGAGATCTGATATGTGCTTCCTATCTCCATTCTTCCTGGAATCAAACATCCCCTCCTGGCAGGAAGTAGGGTGAGCCCACTGCTACCAACAGGGAAGGAACAGGGTAGTTAGCCCTGTTCCGGCAAACTGTTGCAGTGGTCATGCAGGACATATGGACATGTGGTCACTTCAGCCATGTAAACAAAGCCAGGCAGAGAGGACAGGAGTGGCAGTACTAAAGCAGAGGGGCAGAGGCGTAGCTAGAGGTTCAGCACAGGGGGGGCGAAACATACTTGAGTGGGCCCCCCACTTATTGGCTTCCCAAACGCACGTTTCCAACTTCACAGGCACATACTACTAGTTGTGGTTATAATATTGTATTAGAAAGATTACTATATAAACTGCTAGATCATCTATGCTGCTAAGTACAGTACAATAGACTTTCTACATACCCTACTCTAAATACTCTACCACATAATGCAGTGAAATATAGGAGTAATAGGAGTAAAAAACAAGAGGACTCCTATGTTAAAGGAAACCTGTCCACAGTTTTTACATCACTAAACTAACAGTCCCCTGCCCCCATCAGACCTCAGATCATCAGAATGTGCCCCCCATCAGACCTCAGATCAGTGTATTGTGCCCCATCAGACCTCAGATCAGCAGAATATGCCCCCATCAGACCTCACATCAGCCTACTGTGCCCCCATCAGACCTCAGATCAGCGTATTGTGCCCCATCAGACCTCACATCAGCCTACTGTGCCCCCATCAGACCTCACATCAGCGTATTGTGCCCCATCATACCTCAGATCAGCGTATTGTACCCCATCAGACCTCAGATCAGCAGAATGTGCCCCCATTAGTCCTCACATCAGCCTACTGTGCCCCCATCAGACCTCAGATCAGCGTATTGTGCCCCCATCAGACCTCCGATCAACAGAATGTGCCCCCATCAGACCTCAGATCAGCGTATTGTGCCACATCAGACCTCAGATCAGCATATTGTGCCCCCATCAGACCTCAGATCAGCAGAATGTGCCCCCATCAGACCTCAGATCAGCGTATTGTGCCCCATCAGACCTCAGATCAGCGTACTGTGCCCCCATCAGACCTCAGATCAGCGTACTGTGCCCCCATCAGACCTCAGATCAGCGTACTGTGCCCCCATCAGACCTCAGATCAGCGTACTGTGCCCCCATCAGACCTCAGATCAGCGTATTGTGCCCCATCAGACCTCAGATCAGCGTATTGTGCCCAATCAGACCTCAGATCAGCGTACTGTGCCCCCATCAGACCTCAGATCAGCCTACTGTGCCCCCATCAGACCTCACATCAGCCTACTGTGCCCCCATCAGACCTCAGATCAGCGTATTGTGCCCCCCACCAGACCTCAGATCAGCGTATTGTGCCCCCATCAGACCTCAGATCAGCGTATTGTGCCCCCCATCAGACCTCACATCAGCGTATTGTGCCCCCATCAGACCTCAGATCAGCTTAATGTGCTCCCATCAGACCTCAGATCAGCGTATTGTGCCCCCATCAGACCTCATATCAGCAGACTGTGCCCCCATCAGACCTCATATCAGCCTACTGTGCCCCTATCAGACCTCAGATCAGCGTATTGTGCCCCCATCAGACCTCAGATCAGCAGACTGTGCCCCCATCAGACCTCATATCAGCAGACTGTGCCCCCATCAGACCTCATATCAGCAGACTGTGCCCCCATCAGACCTCATATCAGCCTACTGTGCCTCTATCAGACCTCAGATCAGCATATTGTGCCCCCATCAGACCTCATATCAGCAGACTGTGCCCCCATCAGACCTCATATCAGCCTACTGTGCCCCTATCAGACCTCAGATCAGCTTAATGTGCTCCCATCAGACCTCAGATCAGCGTATTGTGCCCCCATCAGACCTCATATCAGCAGACTGTGCCCCCATCAGACCTCATATCAGCCTACTGTGCCCCTATCAGACCTCAGATCAGCGTATTGTGCCCCCATCAGACCTCAGATCAGCAGACTGTGCCCCCATCAGACCTCATATCAGCAGATTGTGCCCCCATCAGACCTCATATCAGCAGACTGTGCCCCCATCAGACCTCATATCAGCCTACTGTGCCTCTATCAGACCTCAGATCAGCATATTGTGCCCCCATCAGACCTCATATCAGCAGACTGTGCCCCCATCAGACCTCATATCAGCCTACTGTGCCCCTATCAGACCTCAGATCAGCGTATTGTGTCCCCATCAGACCTCAGATCAGCAGACTGTGCCCCCATCAGACCTCATATCAGCAGACTGTGCCCCCATCAGACCTCATATCAGCCTACTGTGCCCCTATCAGACCTCAGATCAGCATATTGTGCCCCCATCAGACCTCAGATCAGCATATTGTGCCCCCATCAGACCTCAGATCAGCAGACTGTGCCCCCATCAGACCTCATATCAGCCTACTGTGCCCCTATCAGACCTCAGATCAGCGTATTGTGCCCCCATCAGACCTCAGATCAGCAGACTGTGCCCCCATCAGACCTCATATCAGCAGACTGTGCCCCCATCAGACCTCATATCAGCCTACTGTGCCCCTATCAGACCTCAGATCAGCTTAATGTGCTCCCATCAGACCTCAGATCAGCGTATTGTGCCCCCATCAGACCTCATATCAGCAGACTGTGCCCCCATCAGACCTCATATCAGCCTACTGTGCCCCTATCAGACCTCAGATCAGCGTATTGTGCCCCCATCAGACCTCAGATCAGCAGACTGTGCCCCCATCAGACCTCATATCAGCAGACTGTGCCCCCATCAGACCTCATATCAGCAGACTGTGCCCCCATCAGACCTCATATCAGCCTACTGTGCCTCTATCAGACCTCAGATCAGCATATTGTGCCCCCATCAGACCTCATATCAGCAGACTGTGCCCCCATCAGACCTCATATCAGCCTACTGTGCCCCTATCAGACCTCAGATCAGCGTATTGTGCCCCCATCAGACCTCAGATCAGCAGACTGTGCCCCCATCAGACCTCATATCAGCAGACTGTGCCCCCATCAGACCTCATATCAGCCTACTGTGCCCCTATGAGACCTCAGATCAGCATATTGTGCCCCCATCAGACCTCAGATCAGCATATTGTGCCCCCATCAGACCTCATATCAGCAGACTGTGCCCCCATCAGACCTCATATCAGCCTACTGTGCCCCTATCAGACCTCAGATCAGCGTATTGTGCCCCCATCAGACCTCAGATCAGCAGACTGTGCCCCCATCAGACCTCATATCAGCAGACTGTGCCCCCATCAGACCTCATATCAGCCTACTGTGCCCCTATCAGACCTCAGATCAGCCCACCCAGCCACATAGGATTAAAATAAAAAACTTTACTTACCTGTTCTGCGCTGCGGCTGCCCTCCGGTCCGCGCTCCGCTCTCTTCCCTGGCCCGCGCACACTATGACCTGACGCTGCGTGCAGCGTCAGGTCATAGTGCGCGCCGCCAGGGAAGAGAGCAGAGCGCGGACCGGAGGGCAGCCGCAGCGCAGAACAGGTAAGTAAAGTTTTTTATTTTAATCCTATGTGGCTGGGTGGGCTGATCTGAGGTCTGATGGGGGTCCCTAAATACAAGTGAGCGCTTCCATAATGGAAGCGCTCACTTGTATTCGCCTGATAGAAGGCAAGGTCATCCTTGCTGGGGCCCCCCCTGAGTCACTGGGCCCGGAGCCGTCGCCCCCCCTGCCCCCCCGGTAGCTACGCCACTGCAGAGGGGGTTAAACTAGTGAAGCATAGGATTCCCTGCCTTTGGCCCATGCACTGAACACTTTGCTACACATAAGCAGTGATTTGATATAATGCGTGAAGATCTGGTTGGATAAGCTTTTTGACTATGGCTTCATATTTAATACAAAAACGCACTGGTTGGAAATTATACATTTCAGTCATGTTGAAAATACGGCCTAGAAGTTTCACAGCTGAATATCTGACATTTTCTGCTTAAACAACCTTTCAGAACAGATGTAAAGATGAGCAGGAAATGTAATTCTGTTCATTCCATTGACTTGAGGATTCAGATAAATGCATGAGTGTACTAAATAAAACGACAAGCTAACAGCGCAAATGAATTTCTAATGGCAAGTTTTTAGCTCCTCTAAGTGCATACCAAATGCAATTGTTGTATATCACACATTTCATGGACGGAGCGAAAATATGTGCCCAGAAAAATAATGAGCTCTAACGACAGAACAGCAGGCTCAGTGTAAAACTTTTAATTTTCATCTCTGCTTTGAATATCGGGGAATATCTCCAGGTCTTCAGGAAATGTAGTCAATCTGAACATATATTGGTATTTTTTCACTGTAGTAAGCATCTACAGTATTGCATACTTTAAGACTTTCTGGACACAATTCAGAGCTTTTTATTTGATAAAGTGCTTTAAATACAAATCTTATTACCACAAAATGCAGAACCTTCTGCTTAACACTTTTAGCCCATTAGGGTATATATGGCTCACAAGTTATAGATGGGTTTATCTGTGTGTTATAACTATTATTGTATTCAATGTCTGGGAAATGAATCATGGGTCACTGAAATATTACCTTTATCAAATGTCAGGGGCGGACATACCGCCTGTGCAGCCGGTTCGGCTGCACAGGGGCCTAGGGCCGGAGGGGGGCCCTTTCTTACCGGTGGCAGGGACGGCGATACAGATGGATACTGCAGGGCAAGGGAGGGAGAGGCATCTCCCTTCCCATTCCTCTGATAGGCTGTAGGCACTAGGCCATCATCGCGCCGCCATACAGCGCGGGACACAGGCCAGAAGAGGCCTGCATCGCGTCGCAAGGAGGTAAGTATAAGTGTTTATTTTTTTCATTTCAGCTTTGCTAAATGAACTATCTGGCACACAGTGGGGGCACTATGGGGTAGGAGCACTATGGGGGCCACTATGGAGGAGGAGCACTAAGGGGGCCACTATAGAGGAGGAGCACTATGGAGGCCACTATGGAGGAGGGGCACCATGGGGGCCACTATGGAGGAGGAGCACTATGGGGGCACTATGGAGGAGGAGCACAATGGGGGCACTATGGAGGAGGAGCACAATGGGGGCACTATGGAGGAGGAGCACAATGGGGGCACTATGGAGGAGGAGCACAATGGGGGCACTATGGAGGAGGAGCACAATGGGGGCAGTATGGAGGAGGAGGAGCACTATGGGGGCACTATGGAGGAGGAGCACAATGGGGGCACTATGGAGGAGGAGGAGCACTATGGGGGCACTATGGAGGAGGAGCACAATGGGGGCACTATGGAGGAGCACTATGGGGGCACTATGGAGGGCACTATGGAAGAGGAGCACAATGGGGGCACTATGAAGGAGGAGCACAATGGGGGCACTATTAAGGAGGAGCACTATGGGGGCACTATTAAGGAGGAGCACTATGGGGGCACTATGGAGGGCACTATGGAGGAGGAGAACAATGGGGGCACTATGGAGGGCACTATGGAGGAGGAGCACAATGGGGGAACTATGAAGGAGGAGCACTATGGGGGCACTATCTAGGAGGAGATGCGAATGAATAGAGAAAGACAGCCAGCGGCACTCACCAATCTTCAAGCTTTATTCAATACGAGGATTCTAGCATCTCGTTCGCTGGATGATGGGGGCGGACAGCACGCCTGCAGCGTATGCCGGTAATAGCGACGGCCGTTTCGCGCGTCACTCGCGCTTCGTCAGGCTGAAAGAGACGTAATCACGTCTCACGCTATATGGCGTACAGGCCCCTCCCATACATACGCAAACGAGACGGGCGTACAAAAATACACCATTTGTAATCCTTTTCTCCCCTGGATACGTCTTTACCTCCGATTTGTAGACGATATATTTATAATATGGTCTGGCAATTCACAACAGTTTTCAGAGTTTGCTAATTATTTAAACGTGAGTAACACTACTATGAACATGAAATTCACTTACGTGTTTGGGGGCTCCTGTTTGGAATTTTTGGATGTGTCTCTGTCTGTGGTTGATGGCGGGTTGGTGGCCGAGGGTTTCCGTAAGCCCACGGTGACGAACTCACTACTCCACCATTCCAGTTACCATCCACATTATGTTTAAAAAGCGTTCCCTTTTGGACAATTCATCAGACTAAAACGCATTAACTCCAGACAGGAGGGATACTTAGAGGCGATAGTGGTAAGCAGAATAAAGAGGAAAAAAATCCTATTGGTTGCTCTTTCTCCTTTAAGTATGGTCCCATGTCCAATAAGATAAAAAGAGTCATTGAAGATAACTGGGAGATAGTTCAGAGAAATGACTCCCTAAAAGGTCTAATTAGTGATCGACCCCTAGTGTCCTTTAGGAGGACACATACACTGCGCAATTTATTAGTTCGCAGTAGATATAAAGAGAAAGAAAAACGTACTTGGCTTAATGAGTTTTTACCAAAGGGCAACCGCAAATGCGGCAATTGCTCATATTGCGTGTACAATAGTCAACGGTCCTTTGTAAATGTAGGAGGGATAGAACACCATGTAAGAGATTTTATTACATGTAAAAGTCGCTATGTAGTCTATCTAGTGGACTGTGAATGTGGACGGTTTTACATCGGTAAAACTATCAGGCCTTTAGTAGAAAGATTTAGGGAGCATCTTAGTTCAGTAAATTCCGGTAAGGGTTGATCAAGATTGATTGAGCATGTCCGGTTAGAACACAACAGTAACCTAAAGGCATTAAAGTTCACTGGACTAGAAATAGTACCATGTCCACCACAGGGTGGCGATAGACATCGTATACTTCTGAGAACAGAGGCGAGGTGGATATTGAGAACACAAGCAATGGGTCCTTTGGGACTCAATGATAAGAATGACATGAGTGTGTTTTTATAATGATGTTTATTATGATGTTCGCTGTTTTTAACCCCTTGGCGCATTTGGACGTAACTGTACGTCCAAAGTGCAAGTAAGTTGCTGCATTTGGACGCACAGTTACGTCCAAACTGCTTACCGGGACTGTGACACTATAAAGTGTCACAGCCCCGGAGTCTCCGCTCTCCCGGAGAGCAGAGACGTCGGGGAAGCCGGCAAGGGACCAATCAGAGTGGTCCCTTGCCAGCAAGCGCTCCGATTGGTTAGTCTCTGCAGACTAACCAATCGGAGCGCTTCAGTATTAAAATGCCGGTTTCAGGCTGCGATCTCCACTCTGGAGAGAGATCGCAGCCTGAAACCAGGTAAGTCCTCTGTGCTCCCACATAGCCCCCTTCTTGTAGTGCCCCCCCTTGTAGTGCCCCCTCCTTGTAGTGCCTCCTTGTGCCCCCTCCTGCTGCGCTGTTTCCATTGATGGCAGCGGCTCAGGATCGGAGCCGCTGCCATCAGCAGAGAGTGTGAGCTGTAATTACAGCTCACACTCTGCTGCTAACAGCTGAAATCGGTGCTGGCACCGATTTCAGCTGTTTAACCCCATAGATGCTGCGGTCAGTAGCCGCCCGCAGCATCCATGGGGTTAAGAGGGAGGGAGCTCCCTCTCTATACCATCGGGCCGCCGCTGCTGCAATGGCAACGGCCCGATGGTTACCATGGCAACCAGACGCTTTACAAAAAGCGTCCTGGTTGTCATGTAGCTAAGGCTGATTAGACCCTCAGGGTCTGATCAGCCTTAGTGTAGCACTGATACAGTGCATTGCAATAGATGGCTATTGCAATGCACTGTATAGCCATCAAGCCCACTGGATCTTCAAGATCCAAATGGGTCTTGATAAAGTTTAAAAAAAATGTAAAAAGTAAAAAAGAAAAGTGTGAAAAGAAAGTAAAAAAAAGTGTAAAAAAGTAAAAAAAATAAAGTTTAAAAAAAGTTAAAAAAGCGCCCTTTTTCCCCAAATAAAGTAAAAAAAAAGAAAAAGTACACATATTAGGTATCGCCGCGTCCGTATCGACGGGCTCTATAAAAGCGTCACATGGTCCACCCCGCCAGCTGTACGCAAAAATTTTTTTAAAAAAAAAACTATACCAAAACAGCCATTTTCTGTCACCTTGCCACACAAAAAGTGTATTAGCAGGCGATCAAAAAGGCGTATTTACCCCAAAATGGTACCAATCAAACAGTCATCTCGTCCCGCAAAAAATGAGCCCCTACCTGAGACAATCGCCCAAAAAATAAAAAAACTACAGCTCTCTGACTATGGAGATACTAAAACATGATTTTTTTTGTTTCAAAAATGATATTATTGTGTAAAACTTAAATAAATAAAAATAAGTATACATGTTAGGTATCGACACGTCCGTAACAACCTGCTCTACAAAAATATCACATGATCTCTCCCCTCAGGTGAACACCGTAAAAAATAAAAAATAAAAACTGTCTAAAAAAAGCCATTTTTTATCACATTTCATCACAAAAAATTTAATACCAAGCGATCAAAAAAGTGTATGCCCCCAAAAATAGTACCAATCTAACCGTCATCTCGTCCCGCAAAAAATGAGCCCCTACCTGAGACAATCGCCCAAAAAATAAAAAAACTACAGCTCTCTGACTATGGAGATACTAAAACATGATTTTTTTGTTTCAAAAATGATATTATTGTGTAAAACTTAAATAAATAAAAATAAGTATACATGTTAGGTATCGACACGTCCGTAACAACCTGCTCTACAAAAATATCACATGATCTCTCCCCTTAGGTGAACACCGTAAAAAATAAAAAATAAAAACTGTCTAAAAAAAGCCATTTTTTGTCACATTTCTTCACAAAAAATGTAATACCAAGCGATCAAAAAAGCATATGCCCCAAAAAATAGTACTAATCTAACCGTCATCTCGTCCTGCAAAAAATGAGCCCCTACCTGAGACAATCGTCCAAAAAATAAAAAAACTACAGCTCTCTGACTATGGAGACATTAAAACATGATTTTTTTTTGTGCTTCAAAAATATTGTGTAAAACTTAAATAAATAAAAAAAAGTATACATAATTGATATTGCCGCGTCCGTAACGACCTGCTCTATAAAAATATCACACGATATAACCTGTCAGATGAATGTTGTAAATAACAAAAAATAAAAACTATGCCAAAACTGCTAGTTTTTGTTACCTTGCCTCACAAAAAGTGTAATATAAAGGTACCAAAAATCGCATGTACCCTAGAATAGTACTAACAAAACTGCCAACTTATCCCGTAGTTTCCAAAATGGGGTCAGTTTTTTGGAGTTTCCTACTCTAGGGGTGCATCAAATCTGACATGGAAACTTAAACTTTTTCCAGTGAAATCTGCCCTGGCGTTCCTTTCCTTCTGCGCCCTGCCGTGTGCCTGTACAGCAGTTTACGATGACAAATGGGGCATTTCTGTAAACTACAGAATCAGGGTAATAATTATTGAGTTTTGTTTGGCAGTTAACCCTTGCTTTATTCTCGGACTAAAATGATTTAAATGGAAAATCTGCCAAAAAAGTGAAATTTGGAAATTTTGGCTACATTTTTCTTTAATTCTTGTGGAACACCTAAAGGGTTAATAACGTTTGTAAAATCAGTTTTGAATACCTTGAGGGGTGTAGTTTCTAAAATGGGGTCATTTTTGGGTGGTTTCTATGATGAAAGTCTCACAAAGTGACTTCAGACCTGAACTGGTCCTTAAAAAGTGGGTTTTGGAAATTTTGTGAAAAATGTCAAGATTTGCTTCTAAATTTCTAAGCCTTCTAACGTCCCAAAAAAATAAAATGTAATTTTCAAAATGATCCAAACCTGAAGAAGACACATAGGGAATGTAAAGTAATAACTATTTTTGGAAGTATTACTATGTATTTTAAAAGTAGAGAAATTGACATTTGGAAATTTGGAAATTTTTCTAAATTTTTGGTAAATTTGGTATTTTTTTATAAATAAGAATGAAATATTTTGACTCAAATTTACCACTGTCATGAAGTACAATATGTGACGAGAAAACAATCTCAGAATGGCCCGGATAAGTAAAAGCGTTCTAAAGTTATCACCACATAAAGTGAGACATGTCAGATTTGAAAAATGGGGCTCCGGCATTTGGTCCAAACTGGCTGTCGGTTGAAGGGGTTAATGTAACGTATATTTATGTACGCTATTATGGTGTATTTTTGTACGCCTGTCTCGTTTGCGTATGTATGGGAGGGGCCTGTACGCCATATAGCGTGAGACGTGATTACGTCTCTTTCAGCCTGACGAAGCGCGAGTTACGCGCGAAATGGCCATCGCTGTTACCGGCATACGCTGCAGGCGTGCTGTCCGCCCCCATCATCCAGCGAACGAGATGCTAGAATCCTCGTATTGAATAAAGCTTGAAGATTGGTGAGTGCCGCTGGCTGTCTTTCTCTATTCATTCGAATTTGCTATATGGGACTTCCTTCACTATATTCCAGCAGAGCACCACCATTACCTCTTCCCATTTGATCTGTCTCTGGATAGGATCTTTGGATTGCAGTGCCATCCATGTTTTTTCCTATTTCTACTAGGACTATCTAGGAGGAGCACTATGGGGGGCCCTATATATATATACAGTACAGACCAAAAGTTTGGACACACCTTCTCATTCAAAGAGTTTACTGTATTTTAATGACTATGAAAATTGTAGATTCACACTGAAGGCATCAAAACTATGAATTAACACATGTGGAATTATTTACTTAACAGAAAATGTGAAACAAATGAAAATATGTCTTATATTCTAGGTTCTAAGTAGCCACCTTTTGATTTGATTACTGCTTTGCACACTCTTGGCATTCTCTTGATGAGCTTCAAGAGGTAGTCACCTGAAATGGTTTTCACTTCACAGGTGTGCCCTGTCAGGTTTAATAAGTGGTATTTCAAGTGCAGTCGCAAAAACCATCAAGCGCTACAAAGAAACTGGCTCACATGAGGACCGCCCCAGGAAAGGAAGACCAAGAGTCACTTCTGCTGCGGAGGATAAGTTCATCCGAGTCACCAGCCTCAGAAATCGCAGGTTAACAGCATCTCAGATTAGAGACCAGGTCAATGCCACACAGAGTTCTAGCAGCAGACACATCTCTACAACAACTGTTAAGAGGAGACTGTGTGCAGCAGGCTTTCATGGTAAAATAGCTGCTAGGAAACCACTGCTAAGGACAGGCAACAAGCAGAAGAGACTTGTTTGGCTAAAGAACACAAGAAATGGACATTAGACCAGTGGGAATCTGTGCTTTGGTCTGATGAGTCCAAATTTGAGATCTTTGGTTCCAACCACCGTGTCTTTGTGCGACGCAGAAAAGATGAGCGGATGGACTCTACATGCCTGGTTCCCACCGTGAAGCATGGAGGAGGAGGTGTGATGGTGTGGGGGTGCTTTGCTGGTGACACTGTTGGGGATTTATTCAAAATTGAAGGCATACTGAACCAGCATGGCTACCACAGCATCTTGCAGCGGCATGCTATTCCATCCGGTTTGCGTTTAGTTGGACCATCATTTATTTATCAACAGGACAATGACCCCAAACACACCTCCAGGCTGTGTAAGGGCTATTTGACCAAGAAGGAGAGTGATGGGGTGCTACGCCAGATGACCTGGCCTCCACAGTCACCAGACCTGAACCCAATCGAGATGGTTTGGGGTGAGCTGGACCGCAGAGTGAAGGCAAAAGGGCCAACAAGTGCTAAGCATCTCTGGGAACTCCTTCAAGACTGTTGGAATACCATTTCAGGTGACTACCTCTTGAAGCTCATCAAGAGAATCCCAAGAGTGTGCAAAGCAGTAATCAAAGCAAAAGATACTTTGAAGAACCTAGAATATAAGACATATTTTCAGTTGTTTCACACTTTTTTGTTAAGTGTATAATTCCATATATGTTAATTCATAGTTTTGATGCCTTCAGTGTGAATCTACAATTTTCATAGTCATGACAATTCAGAAAACTCTTTGAATGAGAAGGTGTGTCCAAACTTTTGGTGTGTACTATATATATATATATATATATATATATATATATACACACATAACTGCAAAAAACGGACAGCACCTCCTACAGGTGAGAGTCAGGTGCAAGCTGCCTGCTGGCTAATTGAATACTAAACAGAGAATGGCAGCAGCACTAGATAAGCCATGAGACATAAGATGAACATGAAATGAACATGTAAAGGAGTAAAAAAGCAAAACTGCTATGTAGTATATAAAGTGGAAGCTCTTAGCGCATATAAATGATCATAAATATGTCGGGCTCATCCACCAACGATCAAGGTGGCTTCCAATCGGATGAGTCCTACACTAACACTGACCTGCATCCTACACAAACCGGCAGGCCCACTTCCACTTTATATACTTTATATACTACATAGCAGTTATGCTTTTTTACTCCTTTACATGTTCATTTCATGTTCATCTTATGTCTCATGGCTTATCTAGTGCTGCTGCCATTCTCTGTTTAGTATTCAATTAGCCAGCAGGTAGCTTGCACCTGACTCTCACCTGTAGGAGGTGCTGTCCGTTTTTTGCAGTTATGTATATATAGAGGAAGACTGGCCTCCTCTGGGAATTTAGCACTCCTGTTCACACTGGTGCAGCTTCTGACCAGGTATGGTGTTCTCCTGATATGGGCCTGCTGGTTTGTGTAGGATTCAGGTCAGTGTTAGTGTAGGACTCATCCGATTGGAAGCCACCTTGATCGTTGGTGAAAGAGCCCGACATATTTATGATCATTTATATGCGCTAAGAGCTTCCACTTTATATACTTTATATACTACATAACAGTTATGCTTTTTTACTCCTTTACATGTTCATTTCATGTTCATCTTATGTCTCATGGCTTATCTAGTGCTGCTGCCATTCTCTGTTTAGTGTATATATATATATATATATATATATATATATATATATATATATATATATATATACTGGCACTATGGGGGCCCTATCATATATACTGGCTCACATGGGGGGCACTATGGAGGAGGAGGACCACTGTGGGGGCACTCTGGAGGAGGAGGACCAGTATGGGGGGCCCTATTTATATATATACACTGGCACTATGGAGAAGGAGGAGCACTATGGGGGGCCTATCATATATACTGGCTCACATGGGGGGCACTATGGAGAAGGGGGGAGAGGAGCACTATTGGGGTCATTGTATAGGGGCACTAAGAGGGTTTTTGGGCACACAGTAGGGGGCATTGTCACACATTATGAGGGCACTATGGGGACATTGGCTGGCCGGGGGGAATAATTATTTCTATTGTTGGGACTTTGGGGAGCACTATTACGGTGGGGGGTACAGTATCAGCTTAGCACAGTTATTTTTGGGGAACATTATGGTTACACTGTTAGTGTCAGGGACACTATTTCCTTGGGCGCAGTTATTTTTTAGGGCACTGTGTGCCAATAATTACTGAAGGTGGTAGTATTTGCAGGGGGACTGTTTCTGCAGTATAGTTTTGGGGAGCACAGCGGGCACAGTATTGGGGAGTGGCAGGATGGGGAGTTCAAGAAGGTGAGAGGAAGATGGTAAAGTAGGAAACTAAGATGTCTATTTGTCAAACTCCACAGAGAGAAGAAATGGCTGAAAGAAATCATCATGGCGGTCTGGTCTGAAAGGAGAAGATGAGGAAAGAGAACATCTACATCTAAGAAGAGGTCACTGGATGTAAGAGGTATGTGGACCTGTATTAGGCTACTTTCACATCTGAGTTAGTGATTCTGGCAGGCTGGTCCAGCAGAGAACAGCCTGCTGGAATTCACCAGCTCCGGCACTGCTGGATGCAGAATGCCCGCCGGCCCCATTAACTATAATGCGGTATGGCAGAGATCCGGCCACAATCTAGCAAAAATGTCGAGAATCAGCGGGACACAAACTGCTGCATGCCTGAGTCTGTGTATGGCCAATTTCTTGCATTCTCTGCCAAATCAGATGGCCGGAGCGTAGTGCTGCAGGTGTGAAAGTAGCCTTACCCTGTGTGTTTTGTATTGCTGCCATCACATGTTAGGGAAGCACCCAACTAGGTGCAAAGAAAAATTGTTTAGAGAGAGAGGGCCTGTAGGTGGACCTCCAGAAAAATTGTTTGGAGAGAGGGCCTGTAGGTGGACCTCCGGAAAAAATTTTTTAGAGAAAAGGCCTGTAGGTGGACCTCCGGAAAAATTGTTTGGAGAGAGGGCCTATAGGTGGACCTCCGGAAAAATTGTTTGGAGAGAGGGCCTGTAGGGGACCCTCTGGAAAAATTGTTTGGAGAGAGGGCCTGTAGGTGGACATCCGGAAAAATTGTGGTAAAAGAGTGCCAGTTGGACCTCTAAAAAATTGCGTTTTTTGGTAAGTAATGTTAATCGTTAGCTGCTTTCCCCCGGAGGAGATTTGAATTCCGGTGAAATCCAAGCTTTCTTCATTTTAATAAGCATCAGCCTGTCAGTGCTGTCAGTTGACAGGCGTGTACGCTTATCGGTGATGACACCACCTGCTGCACTGAATACCCGCTCTGACAACATGCTAGCGGCAGGGCAGGCCAGCACCTCCAAGGCATACAGCGCCAGTTCAGGCCACGTGTCCAGCTTTGAAACCCAGTAGTTGTACGGTCCGGACGTTGGTATGGTCAGCTAGGTACTCCCTCACCATCTTTCTGTACAGCTCCCCCCTACTCTGCCTAGACTGGGGACAGTTGACAGTGTCTTGCTGGGGTGACATAAAACTGGCAAAGGCCTTGGAGAGCGTTCCCTTGCCAGTGCTGGACAAGCTGCCTGCTCAGCTCCTCTCCCCTGCTACTTGGCCCACAGAACCACGCCCTCTGCCGCTAGCGGCGTCAGATGGGAAGGATTGTTTCAGCTTGTGCACCAGGGCCTGTTGATATTGATTCACTCTCATAATCCTTTCCTCTACAGGGATGAGAGTGGAAAGGTTCTGCTTGTACCGTGGGTCCAGGAGAGTGAACACTCAGTAATCGGTGTTTGAAAAAATGCTTCTAACGCAAGGGTCACGGGATAGGCAGCCTAACATGAAGTCTGCCATGTGCGCCAGAGTCCCAACACGCAAGAATTCCCTCTCCTCACTGGCCTGACTCTCCATTTCCTCCTCCTCCAAGTCCTCCTCTTCAGCCCATACATGCTCAAGAGTTAAGAAGGACTTAGCACTTGTACCTTCTTCTGTCTCGCCGACATTCTCCTCCTCTTCCTCCTCATCCTCATCCCCCTCCTCCGATACGCGCTGAGAAACAGACCGGAGGGTGCTCTGGCTATCAAGCGACGTATCTTCCTCCACGTCTCTTGTGACAAGCGCAAAGCTTCCGACTTCATGCTGAGCAGGTGAGGCTGATAATGGCGGCATCGCCGCTGACCATCTGTGTTGACTCGTTCTGCGCTGCTGGTAAACTCTGGATAACATGTTTAATATCGAATTCCATCTTGTGGGCACGTCGC
>ONZH01011117.1:0-15647 GCA_900303285.1 Rhinella marina
GAAGAGGAGGAGAATGTCAGCGAGACAGAAGAGGGTACCAGTGCTCAGTCCTTCTTAACGCTTGAGCGTGTATGGGCTGAAGAGGAGGACTTGGAGGAGGAAATGGAGAGTCAGGCCAGTGAGGAGAGGATGCCTATCCCGTGCCTATCCCGTGACCCGCGCGTTAGAAGCATTTTTTCAAACACCGATTACTGGGTGTTCACACTCCTGGACCCATGGTACAAGCAGAATCTTTCCACTCTCATCCCTGTAGAGGAAAGGAGCATGAGAGTGGATCAATATCAACAGGCCCTGGTGCACAAGCTTAAACAATCCTTCCCATCTGACGCCACTAGCGGCAGAGGGCATGGTTCTGTTGGCCAAGTAGCGGCGGAGAGGAGGCGAGCAGGCAGCTTGTCCAGCACAGGCAGGGGAACGCTCTCCAAGGCCTTTGCCAGTTTTATGTCACCCCAGAGAGACACTGTCACCTGTCCCCAGTCTAGGTAGAGTAGGGGTGAGCTTTACAGAAAGATGGTGAGGGAGTACCTAGCTGACCATACCAACATCCGGACCGATTACCCTGCTCCATACAACTACTGGGTTTCAAAGCTGGACACGTGGCTTGAACTGGCGCTGTACGCCTTGGAGGATCTGGCCTGCCCTGCCACTAGCGTGTTGTCAGAGCGGGTTTTCAGTGCAGCTGGTGGCGTCATCACCAATAAGCGTACACGCCTGTCAACTGACAGCGCTGACAGGCTGACGCTTATTAAAATGAACAAAGCCTGGATTTCACCGGAATTCAAATCTCCTCCGGGGGAAAGCAGCTAAAGATTAACATTACTTATGTATCCGATTCCTCTTCTCTACTCCTCCTACTCCTCCTCCTCCTTGTCGTCTTTGCCTAACGCTGACCCAAAAAACGCAATTTTTTAGAGGTCCAAAAGGCACTCTTTTACCACACTTTTTCCGGAGGGCCACCTACAGGCCCTCTCTCTAAACAATTTTTCCGGAGGTCCACCTACAGGCCCTCTTTCCAAACAATTTTCTGGAGGTCCACCTACAGGCCCTCTCTCTAAACAATTTTTCCGGAAGGCCCCCTACAGGCCCTCTCTCTAAACAATTTTTCCGGAGGGCCACCTACAGGCCCTCTCTCCAAACAATTTTTCCGCAGTGTCAACTACAGACAGTGTAAAACAATGTTTCAGGAGCGTCAAACAGACAGTCCAAAACAATTTTTCAGGATGCGCAAGTACCGACATTTAAAAAAAAAAAATTTCTGAGGGTCGACTTTATGTAGTCCGAAAAGAAAAAATTTTTTGGAGGCTCAACAAAAGCCATTTCACTGCATTCTCAGTCGGACAAAATCATTGGTGGTGTAACCGCCATGCTGTGTTAGGCTAAATTTTTGGGTGCTTCACCAGCTAGCGCATACTAACTCAGTCACTCTGCTGTCACCGCCGCCATACAGGGCCACAAAAAATGTTCATGTGGTTCGCCTGCTCCCGCAGTGTCACTCGGTCACTCTGTTGTTACCGCCATGCTGCGTCAGGCTAAATTTTTGGGTGGCTCACCCTCTACCTCATCTAACTTGGTCACTTGTTGGTGTCACTGCCATGCTGTGTCAGGCTTATGCCTGCATCGTGTGGCTGGGGATAGGAGAGCAGTGCCAGCATGGGCATGGGTGATGGACCTTCGTTGCACCTAATTGGGTGCTTCCCTAACATGTGATGGGCATGTGCCTCGCCTTTCTTGGTCTGGGTGAGCACAATTGCCATGAGGGTAACCACCAGGCTGTTGCAGGAGAATTTGGGGTAATGGTGGGATTAGGCAGCCTCAGAGGCATCCATGCATGCTGCCCCTGCTGTTTCCTGTCCATTTCCGTGGTGTTTCCATCATTTTCTGAGGTTTCCAGGTTTTCACCCAGCCTTCCCTAGGCAGAGCCTTGGTCCCCTGAAAAAAATGCTCGAGTCTCCCATTGACTTCAATGGGGTTCGTTACTCGAAACGAGCACCCGAGCATTTTAGTGCTCGCTCATCTCTAGTAGTAAGCTTTAAGAACATTTTCGAATCTAACAAAGCGAATGTAAAAAAAAATCCGGATTCGCTTCGCAGCAGAAAATTTCCAAGATTCGCATCGAATCTACGAAGCGGCGAATAGATTCGCTCATCTCTAGTCTAAATTAAGACGCATAGTCGAAACGAGTAGACCTTGACTGTCTGGTCAGTCTATGGATTTTATAATGAAGAAATAAAGAAATTGGATTTTATCCTGAACCTGCTGCAGAATTTTTTCTACTGATTGATTCCTGGACTGGGATCCGTGCACAGCGAAGGAAGATGGTGGGTGAGCTGAAATCACTTTTTTTTACTTATGTAAAGTGACAATGTTTATATACTTGTATGTATGAAATTACCAAATAATCATTATATAAAGTGACAGTACAGTCATGGCCAAAAGTTTTGAGAATGATACAAATATTAATTTTTACAAAGTCTACTGCTTCAGTTTTTATAATGGCAATTTGCATATACTCCAGAATGTTATAAAGAGTGATCAGCTTAACAGCAATTACTTGCAAAGTCAATATTTGCCTAGAAAATGAACTTTATCCCCCAAAACACATTTCAACATCATTGCAGCCCTGCCTTAAAAGGACCAGCTAACATCGTTTTAGTGATTGCTCCATTAACACAGGTGTGGGTGTTGATGAGGACAGGGCTGGAGATCAATCTGTCATGATTAAGTAAGAATGACACCACTGGTCACTTTAAAAGGAGGCTGGTGCTTGGCATCATTGTTTCTCTTCTGTTAACCATGGTTATCTCTAAAGAAACACGTGCAGTCATCATTGCACTGCACAAAAAATGGCCTAACAGGGAAGAGTATCGCAGCTAGAAAGATTGCACCTCAGTCAACAATCTATCGCATCATCAAGAACTTCAAGGAGAGAGGTTCCATTGTTGCCAAAAAGGCTCCAGGGCGCCCAAGAAAGACCAGCAAGCGCCAGGACCGTCTCTTAAAAGTGTTTCAGCTGCGGGATTGGGCTACCAGCAGTGCAGAGCTTGCTCAGGAATGGCAGCAGGCAGGTGTGAGTGCATCTGCACGCACTGTGAGGCGGAGACTCTTGGAGCAAGGCCTGGTCTCAAGGAGGGCAGCAAAGAAGCCACTTCTCTCCAGAAAAAACATCAGGGACAGACTGATATTCTGCAAAAGGTACAGGGAGTGGACTGCTGAGGACTGGGGTAAAGTCATTTTCTCTGATGAATCCCCTTTTCGATTGTTTGGGACATCTGGAAAACAGCTTATTCGGAGAAGACGAGGTGAGCGCTACCACCAGTCTTGTCTCATGCCAACTGTCAAGCATCCTGAAACCATTCATGTGTGGGGTTGCTTCTCAGCCAAGGGAATCGATTCTCTCACAGTCTTGCCTAAAAACACAGCCATGAATAAAGAATGGTACCAGAATGTCCTCCGAGAGCAACTTCTCCCAACCGTCCAAGAGCAGTTTGGCGATCAACAATGCCTTTTCCAGCATGATGGAGCACCTTTCCATAAAGCAAAGGTGATAACTAAATGGCTCAGGGAACAAAACATAGAGATTTTGGGTCCATGGCCTGGAAACTCCCCAGATCTTAATCTCATTGAGAACTTGTGGTCAATCATCAAGAGACGGGTGGACAAACAAAAACCTACAAATTCTGACAAAATGCAAGCATTGATTGTGCAAGAATGGACTGCTATCAGTCAGGATTTGGTCCAGAAGTTGATTGAGAGCATGCCAGGGAGAATTGCAGAGGTCCTGAAGAAGAAGGGTCAACACTGCAAATATTGACTTGCTGCATTAACTCATTCTAACTGTCAATATAAGCTTTTGTTACTCATAATATGATTGCAATTATATTTCTGTATGTGATAAAAACATCTGACAAACACACATAAAAACTAGAGGGCAGCAGATCATGTGAAAATATAATATTTGTGTCATTCTCAAAACTTTTGGCCATGACTGTACATATATACCTATCTACAGTATAAAATATTACCAGACTAATATACTGTAACTGTGCAGATTCCTCATTTAAATTGCAATTTCTCCAGTGTGACACCTATAAGAAAAACCAGGGACCAGGGACCCATCAGGCACCAAAAATGTGTACACATGCAGACAACCCTCATATACAACTAGATACAGAGGACAAAGGTCCCCAATTAGTGACAAGAAATTAAATCATGGGACGACATGCCAGTCCATCGTAAGCCAGTATGATGGCACATTGTGAATCGGGGTGCCTCCAACCAAAAATATCTAGTGCAATTGCCTATAATCAGGGACACAAGTTGACCCAGCGGGGGCCAAGCTTGGCATGCGGTGGGTCAACAAGCATTACCCAAAAATAGACCATTGTGGATGTTAAAAGAAAAATTAAAAACATATATGTGATGTAAGGGAGAGATGTATGTACCTGTGATGCAAGGGTTTTGCACATATGACCTGTGTGACCATTGCCTGACATCCTGCACCTATTTTAGTGGTCCAGCCGCCTTTCCAGGTGCCTGAGCGTCAAAGGTCCTTGTGTTCTGCAAAGGTTGCCATTATCTGTGCTTGTGTTCCTGTATACCTGACCCATGCGTTTGTTTCTGAACTCCCCTACCTGTTTGATACTTGTCTGCTTTGCCACGACACTCCTGTTGCTTGCCCAGACTATCCAACCTTCACCAGTGCAGCCTGCCTTGACCCATTGCTTGTTTGATTTCACCTCTGCCTCATCCTTTGGTCCTGCACTGTCGCTCCTGTAACGCCATTACCTATAAAAGAGGAATAATGAATCTCACTGTTGCAGAATTATTTTGTATTCTCTTCTTATTTTTACTCACCAAGAGTGCGTCATGAGTTGACATTATTTGGCTCTGTCATATCCTTGGTTGATTTTTTTTTCTATAACCCCTTTAGGGAAAATGCCTGGTCAAAAAAGAAGATTGTCATTCAAAGCTGCTATCGTCAGAGCAGAGGAGTTGCATTTGGAGGAACTGACCAACTGGAATTGCCTGTACCACTTTTGGATAATGGAAGCATGCAGGAGGGAGTTGACTGCCATTGTTTTCCTGTAGACATCAGTAGATATAAAGCCATCAGGCCATCTCATTATCAAAATATCTAAAACTTCCACCACCACTTGACTATACTTCCAGGTCAACTTTATGTTAAATTCATTAAACATACATCATCTATATACCTTGACCACAGGAGTATGGTATCATAACATGGAGTATTTTGGACAATCTCCCTCTCCAACAGCCCCAGGAACAGATATGCATATGAGGGCGCACAGGACACCCCCATACAGTCCTCTGGAGCTGCAGGAAGAGGTGGTCCTTGAATAAAAATAATTATGGGTTAACGCAAAATCCAATAACAGCAAAATAAACTCCACTAGATAATTATCATGATCAGTTATGGACAAAAAAAAACCTGATGCTCGCATTCCCTGGTCATGGCATATAGACATGTATAGCGACTCCCCGTCAACTAAGCACATTCCTTCATCAAGGTGCATGCCATTGAGATGCCTAAGCATATCAGTTGTGTCCTTCACAAAAGAAGGGAGGATCTCCACACTTTTCTGTGATTAAAAATCAATGAATCTGCAGATGTTGGTGCAAAGCCCACCAATCCCTGAGACAAAAGGATGTCCTGGAGGACTAGTGGGGTCTTTGTGGATCTTTGGAAGTAAATAAAGTGTTGGTTTCACTGGGTCATCCACCCTAAATACCTCCATCATTCTGTGGCTAATAATGGTCTTGACAGATCCCTCCTGCAAAATCAAATCCAACTCTCTCTTAAAGCGGTCAGTTGGATCTCTCTCCAGTCTCCTATAACATCTGTTGTTATTAAGTTGATGAAAGGCCTCCTTTTTGTACATCTGCACAGGCCAGATCGCAAACCTTATCTGCTGTCTTAATGGCCACATCTTTTAAGTTTTTTTTTAATTCATATAGGGACCTGCCTTTTTGATCTTGTCAAGTTATCACCTGTATTAGTGGATGTTTTGTTTGCCAGATCCTGCCTGATTAACTTGACAAAAATATCAGTTGCTGGGCACAATATCTTGGTGGGGAGGGGGAGAGCTGTGATCACTAGTGCATATGTATGATATATTTTTGTTCATCCTGTTCCTGTTAACATAGTAACATAGTTTATAAGGCCGAAAAAAGACATCTGTCCATCCAGTTCGACCTGTTTTTCTACAAGTTGATCCAGAGGAAGGCAAAAAACCCCTGTGCGGTAGAAGCCAATTTTCCTCACTTTAGGGGAAAAAATTCCTTCCCGACTCCAATCAGGCAATCAGAATTACTCCCTGGATCAACAACAACCCATATCTAGTAACTATAACCTGTAATATTATTACCCTCCAGAAATACATCCAGGCCCCTCTTGAACTCTTTTACTGAACTTACCATCACCACCTCCTCGGGCAGAGAGTTCCATAGTCTCACTGCTCTTACCGTAAAGAATCCTCTTCTATTTTTGTGAACAAACCTTCTTTCCTCCAGGCGCAGAGGATGTCCCCTCGTCATGGTTACTGTCCTTGGGATAAAGAGATCATGGGAGAGATCTCTGTACTGACCCCTGATATATTTATACATAGTTATTAGATCTCCCTCAGTCGTCTTTTTTCTAAAGTGAATAACCCTAATTTTGATAATCTTTCTGGGTACTGTAGTCCACCCATTCCAGCTATGACTTTAGTTGCCCTCCTCTGAACCCTCTCCAGCTCTGCTCTGTCTGCCTTGTTCACAGGAGCCCAGAACTGTACACAGTACTCCATGTGTGGTCTGACTAGTGATTTGTAAAGTGGCAGGACTATGTTCTCATCACGGGCATCTATGCCCCTTTTGATGCAACCCATTATCTTATTGGCCTTGGCAGCAGCTGTCTGACACTGGTTTCTGCAGCTTAGTTTGCTGTTCACTAAAATTCCTAGGTCCTTTTCCATGTCAGAATTACCCAATGTTTTACCATTTAGTATGTACTGGTGACTTGCATTATTCCTTCCCATATGCATAACCTTACATTTGTCAGTGTTAAACCTCATCTGCCACTTCTCTGCCCAAGCCTCCAGTCTATCCAGATCCATCTGTAGCAGTGTACTGTCCTCTTCTGTGTTAATTACTTTACACAGTTTAGTGTCATCTGCAAAAATTGATATTTTACTGTGCAAGCCTTCTACAAGGTCATTAATAAATATATTGAAGAGAATAGGGCCCAATACTGACCCCTGTGGTACCCCACTAGTTACAGTGACCCAATCTGAGTATGTACCATTAATAACCACCCTCTGTTTTCTATCACTGAGCCATTTACTTACCCACATACAGACATTTTCTCCAAGGCCAAGCATTCTCATTTTATATACTAACCTTTTATGTGGTACCGTGTCAAATGCTTTGGAGAAGTCCAGATATACGACATCCATTGATTCCCCGCGGTCAAGTCTAGAACTTACCTCCTCATAGAAACTGATTAAATTGGTTTGACATGACCGATCCCTCATGAAGCCATGCTGATATGGAGTTATTTGCTTATTTTCATTGAGGTACTCCAAGATAGCATCTCTTAGAAAACCTTCAAACAGTTTACCCACTACAGATGTTAAACTTACCGGCCTATAGTTCCCGGGCTCTGTTTTTGGACCCTTTTTGAATATTGGCACCACATTTGCTATGCGCCAATCCTGTGGAACACTCCCTGTCAGTATAGAGTCCTTAAATATCAAGTATAAGGGTCTGGCAATGACATTACTTAATTCTCTTAGGATACGTGGGTGTATGCCATCCGGTCCTGGCGATTTGTCTATTTTAATCTTTTTAAGACGCCCCAGTACTTCTTCCTGGGTCAGACAGGCCACTTTTAAAGGGGAATTCACTTTTATATTCTGCATTTCATCTGACAGTTTATTTTCCTCAGTGAATACAGTGGAGAAAAAAATATTTAAGAGTTTTGCTTTCTCCTCATCGCTCTCTGCTACTCCCCCCTCACTACTCTGTAAGGGGCCGACACCTTCAGATTTATACTTTTTAGTATTTATATAATTGAAGAACATAACCGTGTTCATCTAATAGTGATTCTAAATCTCTAAGGGCCTGTTGCTCGGCAGGAGATGCCCAAGGTGTCCTGTCTTCTCCCCTACTGAAATGATTTTTTTTTTTAAATCAATTTATGGACATATAGTTCAAGATCTTCAACTGCCCCAAAATGGCCAAATCTACCAGTAGAGGAGAACAACACACCTTTCTAAAACTCCTGAATTTGGGATGAACTCAGTGTGAGGTTAATTACCTTCAATCCCTGAGTCTCTTCTCCTGGTTGTTGGGAGCTCTGTTTTGTTTTTGGGGGGTGGAAGTACGAAGGTTGTAACCATGCTTCTCTAAATCTGTTCCCTGTCTGGGCCCTGAGCATTCAAAAAAAGAGGCTCCACATTCTTCTTCAGATGTTATGGATGTAAGTGAGAGAGCGAGACCCTGATAGATACCTTTAAGTACATCTCCGCCACCTATATTTTTTTTTCTATCACTTAGATCCTACTGAAATTTACTTGACTTAATAGTTTGTATTTCTTTTTCAAAGGTTTTATCAAATGCCTCTACTTAATCCCTTATCAGCAGCTGTTGAATTTGTTCTTTCAGATTGTCAATATCCTTTTCTATATAGCCTTTAAGCATAAATTATCTATGATCTGGTCTGAATGGTCTGAAACCAGGGACCCCCACTAAACAGCTCTTTAAGAAGGCAGCTGTGCTCCTATGAGCACAGCTACCTTCTCGCAGCTTACCACGCACAGCACCATACATCGTATAGTTCCTGCGCCTGGTATTGCGCTCAGCCCTATTCACTTGAATGGGGCTGAGCTGCTCCTAGGCCACATGAACGTGTCATTACTGGCCTAGGAGAAACAGAAGGAAGACTACGGTGCTCATAGGGGCGCTGCTGCCTTCTCCACCGATCAGATTCTAATGACCTATCCTGAGGAAAGGTCATCAATATAAAAATCTCAGAAAAAAACCTTTAAAACCATCACCATCTATATAATACTATATGTATATTTTAATATAGTGCTCTTGAATCCCAACTTAATCTTTCTACTTCCTTCAGTCTTCCATGGTCCATTTGCTTCCTTCATCTTTGGCATCAAATCCCTCTTCATCATGCTGCAACTGTGGTACACCGTTGGTGTATAACCAGGAATGTATCCCAACCTATAAATAAACGTGTCAATATACTTCAATGGGCAAACATATAGCAAAAGTGTATTTGGTGAAAATATACACTGTATGTAGTGTGCTTTATCTCCATTTTTTTTAGATACTTATTAGTAATGCTTGTAATGTTATTGTTAACCAGTAGCCCTTTTCAAAATAGACAGATGATCATTTGAAAGTATGGGACATATGTTTCCACAATATATATTTTGCAATTTTCAGAAAATATAGCAAAACATCTAAAACAATTTTAAGACAATAAGGGAATGAAATTATTATGGATTTTCTATTTATTAGTTCTGTACAGTTGACAGGACATTTCATTATAGGAAATAAGTAATATAAGCCAATATGACTAATGAAAAAACATGGACTATCTGTTTAATCTTTATTTAATAACAGGTGCTTGTTCCATTATTTAATCTAAGAACGCGTATCATGATTCTTATCTTTTTGCTATAAAACTGACCGAAGCCCTATAGATCAGTAATGAAAACTATACAATATAAGTCATTCTTTTACAGATGATGCCATAATATCTAGGGTCAGTCTGCCAATAACAGCATGAGCTAGAAGAGAGATTCAATCAAAAGTTGATATGTCTTATACAGAACAAATACAAGTGTTGTTGTTTCACTTAGGTTCCAGGGAGGTAGAAATGCACTAAAATATCTTATCTGAGGTATAATATATACCTCAACTACTTGAAATAGGAGATTAATGTGACTGACACAGTGCCTGAAAAGTTAAGTACAGATAAGTGGAACTTTGCACATTTAAGGTGTTTTTTACAATTTAATTGTGTGGCATTTCTCTAAAGTACACAGGGTATTTTGTAGTCCATAATCATGGATATAAAGGTTCAGACTGTGGTACCTTGGGCCCTCAAGATAATTTGATTTGATTTCATCTATTAAGTCCTTTTCAACACAGGAAGTTTAGCTTTTTATGATACAATAACTTGTTTGTTTTTTATCTCCACCTTAGGCTTCTTTCACACGACAGTATATTTTGCGGGCTCCGATCCACATTTTGCTTAACTATGCAGGATGGAAATTGTAGTCTACTGCACTTTTGAATGATTGCTTTCCCAAGGTAAATTTTAAGCATGGGAAAAAAGGTGATGTGAACAGCCCCTTATTCTGTGGGTCAGTACAATTACAGCAATGTCAAGTGTATAATTTTTTTTAATTGGTTTTATTTATCCTATATTTCCTGCTGCCGGATGCTGCCACAGTTCTATGCCCACAAGTGCGCATGCACTGCTGTGCAGGGGTACAATCCTTGCTGCTACTACTTAACTATCAATGTTGGTAAGATTGGCTATCCCCTGACCATAGTCATAATTAGGGGAAATGTAGTTCCTAGAAACCAAGTAATTCAAAGGGGAAAGGGTTAAAGGTTTGAGCTTGGGCCCACTAGAGGAGCTCCTGGTAAAGCAGCGGACCAGTCTAAAACTGAGACTATGTACTGTATATATTCAGTGTATGCCTGGGCTGAAAACCTTTCCAGTGCACATGTTGTACATAGGCCTTACAAATAGCCCCCATCAAATGCTTTGTAAGGGAGCTCTCCATATCATCCATGACTGACTGAGTGCCCTCCTTCCCCACCACTCATACGCTTGCTCACAGTCGGGAGGGGGGGCTTCAGACAGAGGTGGAATGTAGAAAGCTCCCTTAATATGTTTACTCCTCCTACCCGACAAACAACTATGCAATATGGTTTTATTTTTCAGATCACAGTTCCAAGTAGTGATTGTACCTCACTTAGATGCAGTCTCTCTCTCTCTCTAATGCTCCTCTGTGGTGCTTACCACTCAAACCATAGGCTTCTTTGCTGGGCTGTGGGTCTGGAAGGGAGAGCAAAATAACCCTAACACTGATTTTGTAAGGCTTAGCCGATCAGTGTTAGGATTCATTTCAAGCACCGCTCTCCCGGGTTATCAAATAACCAGTGAGCATTAAGTGCAGGGCAACCAAGCCAACTATTAGCAGGGAAATAGATAATAGTGTAGGTGATGGCAAGGCACTGCAAAACTAAGTAGGTGGCATCTCTTTGGTCCAACTGACTCCAGGTGAGGTATAGCATGCAGCTTTCTTCTCAATCACAATGGGCAGTACCTGGGCCCTCCAGTCCTCCATTGGGCCAGTATGACCCTGTATAGGTTTGCATCGAAGATGAAGACACAGAACCTTCAGTTATTTGGTCAATTATTTCCATCAGTTAGGGCTCATGCACACAAACGTATTTTCTTTCCATATCCGTTCCGTTTTTTTTTTTGTTTTTTTTTGCGGACCGTATGCGGAACCATTCATTTCAATGGATCCACAAAAAAAAAACTGAAGTTACTCCATGTGCATTCCCTATGTCCGTATTTCCGTTCCGCAATTATTATTGTCCGCATTCCTCTCAGTTATATATTATACAGTGCAGTGCAAAATTCTGTTGTTTGCTGCACAATAGCCGGAGTGTAGAAAATATACGTTTTTCCTCTCAGTCATATATACTGCAGTGCAGTGCAAAATTCTGTCGTGTGCTGCACACTAGCCGAAGTGTAGAAAATATACGTTTTGTCTCTCAGTTATGTATTATACAGTGCAGTGCAAAATTCTGTCATGTGCTGCACACTAGATGGAGTGTAGAAAATATACGTTTTTCCTCTCAGTTATATATTATACAGTGCAGTGCAAAATTCTGTTGTGTGCTGCACACTAGCCGGAGTGTAGAAAATATACGTTTTTCCTCTCAGTCATATATACTACAGTGCAGTGCAAAATTGAGTGGTTTGCGGTGCAATAGCCGCTGTCTAAAGACTACGTTTTTCCTCTGTCATATATACTACAGTGCAGTGCAAAATTCTGTCGTGTGCAGCACACTAGCCGGAGTGTAGAAAATATAAGTTTTTCCTCTCAGTTATATATCCTACAGTGCAGTGAAAAACTGAGTGGTTTGCGGTGCAATAGTTGCCGTCTAAAGAATACGTTTTTCCTCTCAGTCATATATACTACAGTGCAGTGTGAAATTGTGTCGTGTGCTGCACACTAGCCGGAGTGTGGAAAATATATGTTTTTCCTCTGTTATATATTATACAGTGCAGTGCAAAATTTTGTCGTGTGCTGCACACTAGCAGGAGTGTATAAAATATAAGTTTTGTCTCTCAGTTATATATTATACAGTGCAGTGAAAAATTCTGTCATGTGCTGCACACTAGCTGGAGTGTAGAAAATATACATTTTTCCTCTCAGTTATATATTATACAGTGCAGTGCAAAATTCTGTCGTGTGCTGCACACTAGCCGGAGTGTATAAAATCTAAGTTTTGTCTCTCAGTTATATATTATACAGTGCAGTGAAAAATTCTGTCATGTGCTGCACACTAGCTAGAGTGTAGAAAATATACGTTTTTCCTCTCAATTATATATACTACAGTGCAGCGCAACATTCTGTCGAATGCTGCACACTAGCTGGAGTGTAGAAAATATACGTTTTTCCTCTCAGTCATATATTATACAGTGCAGTGCAAAATTCTGTCATGTGCTGCACACTAGCCGGAGTGTAGAAAATTTACGTTTTTCCTCTCAGTCATATATACAGTGCAGTGCAAAATTCTGTCTTGTGCTGCACACTAGCCAGAGTGCAGAAAATATACGTTTTTCCTCTCAGTTATATATTATACAGTGCAGTGCAAAATTCTGTCGTGTGCTGCACACTAGCCGGAGTGTAGAAAATATACATTTTTCCTCTCAGTCATATATACTACAGTGCAGTGCAAAATTGAGTGGTTTGCGGTGCAATAGCCGCTGTCTAAAGACTACGTTTTTCCTCTCAGTCATATATACTACAGTGCAGTGCAAAATTCTGTTGTGTGCTGCACAGTATCCGGAGTGTAGAAAATACACATTTTTCCTCTCAGTTATATATTATACAGTGTAGTGAAAAAAACTGTTGTGTGCAGCACACTAGCCGGAGTGTAGAAAATATACGTTTTTCCTCTCAGTTATATATCCTACAGTGCAGTGAAAAACTGAGTAGTTTGCGGTGCAATAGTCGCCGTTCTCTCAGTTCTCTCCAGTCCTCCATTGGGCCAGTATGACCCTGTATAGGTTTGCATCGAAGATGAAGACACAGAACCTTCAGTTATTTGGTCAATTATTTCCATCAGTTAGGGCTCATGCACACAAACGTATTTTCTTTCCATGTCCGTTCCGTTTTTTTTTTTTTTTTTTTTTTTTTTTTTTTTGCGGACCGTATGCGGAACCATTCATTTCAATGGATCCACAAAAAAAAAAAAAACTGAAGTTACTCCATGTGCATTCCGTATGTCCGTATTTCCGTTCCGCAATTATTATTGTCCGCATTCCTCTCAGTTATATATTATACAGTGCAGTGCAAAATTCTGTCGTTTGCTGCACACTAGCCGGAGTGTAGAAAATATAAGTTTTTCCTCTCAGTCATATATACTGCAGTGCAGTGCAAAATTCTGTCGTGTGCTGCACACTAGCCGGAAGTGTAGAAAATAATAGTTTTTCCTCTCAGTCATATATACTACAGTGCAGTGCAAAATTCTGTCTTGTGCTGCACACTAGCCGGAGTGTAGAAAATATACATTTTTCCTCTGTTATATATCCTACAGTGCAGTGAAAAACGGAGTGGTTTGCGGTGCAATAGCCGTCGTCTATAGACTACGTTTTCCCTCTCAGTCTTATATACTACAGTGCAGTGCGAAATTGTGTCGTATGCTGCACACTAGCCGGAGTGTAGAAAATATACTTTTTTCCTCTCAGTTATATATTATACAAAATTCTGTCGTGTGCTGCACACTAGCCGGAGTCTAGAAAATATATGTTTTTCCTCTCAGTTATATATTATACAGTGCAGTGAAAAATTCTGTTGTGTGCTGCACACTAACCGGAGTGTAGAAAATATACGTTTTTACTCTCAGTCATATATACTACAGTGCAGTGCAAAATTCAGTTTTTTTCTCTCAGTTATATATCATACATTGCAGTGAAAAATTGAGTGGTTTGCGGTACAATAGCCGCAGTCTAAAGACTACGTTTTTTCTCTCAGTTTTATATCATAAAGTGCAGTGAACATACAAAATGTTGAACCCAAGGGCTAAGGGTCGAGGACGAGGGTGTGGGCGTGGGCTTTCAAGTAGTGTAGGGGGCAGAGGCTGTGGTCCTGGGCAGGGTGACACAGTACATGTTGATGAAGGAGCAGTGGAATGCCGCACTCTGAGTTTTGCTCCCTAGCTTCATCTCGCAACTTACTGGTTCACGTGGTACACCACTATTGAAACCACAACATTGCGAACAGGTGATGACGTGGATAGCGGACAATGCGTCCAGTAATTTATCCACCACCCAGTCTTCCACGCAGTCCACCCACGCTAGCTAAGGGAGTAGACCTCTGGCTCCTCTAGCTCAACCTCCTTCCCCCCAGCCTGCCCCCCCCACGGAAAGTATGGATTCAGATCTGGCATACTCACAGGAACTCTTTTCAGGACCCTACCCAGAGACACAAACCACTGCTCAACAGCAACCTGAGCAGTTGCTCTGTCCCGATGCCCAAAATTTAGAACTTTCACAGTCTGTGGGTGATGAGAGTGTGGACTTAGTGCAAGTAGTGCGTGAAGAGGTGTTGTCAGACAGTGATGTTGTTGTCAGGGCAGTAAGTCCGAGGGGGGGGCAGAGTGAGGAATCGGAGGAAGAGCTGGTGGATGATGAGGTGACTGACCCGAGCTGGGTTGGTAATCCAACTCAAGACAGTGCTTCTGAGGGGGAGGCAAGTGCAGCACCAGAACAGGTTGGAAGAGGCAGTGGGGTAGCCAGAGGGAGAAGCAGGGCCAGAGCACGCAGATCAGCAACTGTTTCATGGAGTCAAGCTCCTGTGCCAAGGCCTAGATGTTCGCAAGTCTGGAGGTTTTTTAAAGAAAGTGAGGATGACCGATGGACTGTGATGTGCAACCTGTGCCACACCAGGATCAGCAGGGGAGCAACCACTACCAGCCTAACCACTACCAGCATGCGCAGGCATATGAGTGTTAAACACCCGACTCAGTGGAACCAAGGCCGTTCACCTCCTGCGGGTCACACCACTGCCCATTCCTCTGTGTCACATGCTGGCTCAGGGATTCAAGCCCCCGCTCAGGACCCCGGCACGAGCGCCTCCCGCCCTACAACCACCCCTTCACCTCTACGATCCTCCACAACCTCCACCAATGAGTCCCAGCGCAGCGTTCAGCTGTCTTTGCAGCAGACATTTGAGCGCAAGCAGAAATACAATTCCAGCTACCCACATGCACAAGCCCTAAACATCCACATCTCCAAATTGTTGAGCCTGGAGATGCTGCCCTATAAACTGGTAGAGACTGAGGCTTTCCGCAACCTGATGGCGGTAGCTGTC
>ONZH01011118.1:0-30662 GCA_900303285.1 Rhinella marina
ACAAGAGTATGATATGGGCCAGAAAGGGGGGGGGTATGATTGGGGTCTAATTAGGGGTCTGAAGGAATCTGTATGAGGGTAGGGGTCTAGAGGGGTTCTGGAGGGTCTGATTGAGTCTGGGGGTCTAATGAGATCTGATAGGGGTCTGGGGTCTAATGGGGCTGATTGAGTTCTGGGGGTCTAATGAGGGTCTGATAGGGGGTCTGGAGGTCTAATGAGGATCTGATAGGGGGTCTGGAGGTCTAATGGGGGTCTGATTAGGGGGGTTCTGGGGGTCTAATGAGGATCTGATAGGGGCTTTGGAGGTCTAATGAGGGTCAGATATGGGAGTTTGGAAGTCTAATGGGGGTCTGTAGATGGGGGGGTCTCATCTGGGGTTTGATATGGGGATCTGATCTGAAAGGTAAGGGTGGTACTGTTTTTCTGTGTGGTGCCAGTATTTCAGGGGGCTTGTTTCTGTAGTATAGTATGGGGGGTGGGCAGGGTGAGATGTGGAGAAGGTGAGAGGATGATGGAAAAGTAGGAAAGTAAGATGTCTGTTTGTTGAACTCTTCAGAGACGAGGCGCGGCTGAAAGAAGTCACCATGGCGGTCTGGTCTGACAGAAGAAGAGGAAAGAGAACGTCTACATCAGAGAAGAGAAGTCACTGGATGTAAGAGGTACATATGTGGCGCTGTATGACCCTGTATGCTCTGTAGCGCTGTATGAAATGTTTTACAAGTCTGTCTTTGAAGGGGTGGTCTTCTTATTTTTGTACGAGCGCTGCCTTCTCTGCTCTGTTTACTGCTCTTCACTGCAAATTCTATGGCGAGCAGGTGAACAGAGCAGAGAAAGCAGCTCTCATATGAACTCTGCTCTCTCTTCAAACAGCTAATCGTCAGGGTGCCGGAGGACCCCAGCCAATCTGTTATTGATGACCTATAGTGAGGATAGGTCATTAGTAGTAAAAAGAGGACAACCCCTTTAACAGTAGGACTGGAGGGAAGGGATTAGGTTGAGAATTTGGCATGGGGGGCATTTCAATATTTGCCTGGGCATCAGAAAAGCTAGGTGCACCAGCGGCAGGTGGGGGGGTACAGACTGAGGGTAGTTGAGTGTATGGGGATGGTGGGGTTAGTTGGGCGGGGGTTAATTGGCTTGGCAGAGGACCATTTTCAGTATCCAGGAGGTTGGGGGGGAGGATAGGTCACTGTAATAAGTCCAGGAGGAGGCTACTATGGGGTTGGGGGGCTACTGAGGAGAGACTACTATGGGGGGTGGGGTAACGAGGGGAGGCTACTATGAGGAGGGGGGGTGAGAAGAGGCTACTATGGGATGGGGGGGACTGAGGAGAGGCTACTATGCTACTATTTGGGGGTGTGGGGGAATGGGTCACGTTGGGGGGGGGCATCATCACAGAGAGTGCCTAGGGCAGCATGAGCCCTAAATACGGCCCTGTCTCTTACAGAGGACCGGTCTCCACCCCTGACACGTCTGTTTTCTGTATCAGTTGTATTCCCCATGGATGACACTTCTGGATCATGTATCCTCACGGCTCCGGGCTCTGCCATTCTTCTACTGGACAAAGGAGTTATTAGTTGGGGGTGTGTCCCTGCACAGTCTGACATTATCCAGTCAGTGTGCTCAGTGTCCGACTGTGCAGGGACACACTCCCAACTGTTTAAACCCATCTGTACTTTTATCCATAAATTTCTAGCAGGAATAAGAGAAGAACGGCACGACATAGAGCCATAATAAATGATGCTCCATTATTGTTATTGCACTGAAATAGACATGTCCGGAGAGGTGACGTAATACCGCCATACAGTTCTCACCTAATATTGCAGTGCATTTCCAAATAATTCACACAGTGCCAATAATACTAGGGGGTCCCAGTCTTCAGGGTCCCAGGCAGCTGCCCAGTTTGCCCCCCTCCCTGTATACATAGACTGAAGTAAGAGAAGATTTCCCCCCGATTTCCCAGTTTACAGATTTGTGGCCCCGTCTGTTACACTGCGGGATCTTCAGACATCAGTATCTCACTACTTTCCGGGTCCATGTGACTCTTCTGACCTCAGTACAGAATCATGATGATCATGGCAGCTGCACAACTGGAGTGGGCCCCTGTGATTAGGGAGTGGCCCCTGAGTATTACAGGTTATCAGCAGGAATTTCTCTGCAGCCACAAAGGGCGTCATTTATGTATAATCTATTTTTTTCTTTTCATTTTTGGGACAAAGAAAATGTCAGAGTAATTAATGGAGAGAACATTAAAACTTCCCGGATCTGCAAACAGTTTTCCTGGAGACGATTATCCCGGGATAATGGATTCTGCATTAACCAAAACCAAAACCCCCCGATCCCCTGGGAATTGATTTCTGTCTTGTTCTGCATTGAAAACTCCAGATTCTCAGATGCATCATTTTCAGGGCTTTGTCATGCAGATGATTGCAGAGACCAGGACGGGCCAAAATATCGCACATTATATCGCGTCCTATATTATACAGTGTGGCCCCATCTGAAGGGCCCCATGAATATCACATTTATCCCCAGCGGTTGATATCAGCCGCTCCTCTTATAACGCTCCAGTGCTGATATAACCTCCAGAGACATTACATCATATGTGACTGATATCAGCCGCTCCTCTTATAACGCTCCAGTACTGATATAACCTCCAGAGACATTACATCATCTGTGACTGATATCAGCCGCTCCTCTTATAACGCTCCAGTACTGATATAACCTCCAGAGACATTACATCATATGTGACTGATATCAGCCGCTCCTCTTATAACGCTCCAGTACTGATATAACCTCCAGAGACATTACATCATATGTGACTGATATCAGCCGCTCCTCTTATAACGCTCCAGTACTGATATAACCTCCAGAGACATTACATCATATGTGACTGATATCAGCCGCTCCTCTTATAACGCTCCAGTACTGATATAACCTCCAGAGACATTACATCATATGTGACTGATATCAGCCGCTCCTCTTATAACGCTCCAGTACTGATATAACCTCCAGAGACATTACATCATATGTGACTGATATCAGCCGCTCCTCTTATAACGCTCCAGTACTGATATAACCTCCACAGACATTACATCATATGTGACTGATATCAGCCGCTCCTCTTATAACGCTCCAGTACTGATATAACCTCCAGAGACATTACATCATATGCGACTGATATCAGCCCCTCCTTTTATACGCTCCAGTACTGATATAACCTCCAGAGACATTACATCATATGTGACTGATATCAGCCGCTCCTCTTATAACGCTCCAGTACTGATATAACCTCCAGAGACATTACATCATATGTGACTGATATCAGCCGCTTCCTCTTATAACGCTCCAGTACTGATATAACCTCCACAGACATTAATCATATGTGACTGATATCAGCCGCTCCTCTTATAACGCTCCAGTACTGATATAACCTCCAGAGACATTACATCATATGCGACTGATATCAGCCCTCCTTTTATAACGCTCCAGTACTGATATAACCTCCAGAGACATTACATCATATGTGACTGATATCAGCCGCTCCCTTATACGCTCCAGTCTGATATAACCTCCAGAGACATTACATCATATGCCGACTGATATCAGCCCTCCTTTTATAACGCTCCAGTGCTAATATAATCTCCAGAGACATTACATCATATGTGACTGATATCAGCCGCTCCTCTTATAACGCTCCAGCACTGATATAACCTCCAGAGACATTACATCATATGTGACTGATATCATCCGCTCCTCTTATAACGCTCCAGTACTGATATAACCTCCAGAGACATTACATCATATGTGACTGATATCAGCCGCTCCTCTTATAACGCTCCAGTACTGATATAACCTCCACAGACATTACATCATATGTGACTGATATCAGCCGCTCCTCTTATAACACTCCAGTACTGATATAACCTCCAGAGACATTACATCATAATGCGACTGATATTCAGCCCTCCTTTTATAACGCTCCAGTACTGATATAACCTCCAGAGACATTACATCATATGTGACTGATATCAGCCGCTCCTCTTATAACGCTCCAGCACTGATATAACCTCCAGAGACATTACATCATATGTGACTGATATCAGCCGCTCCTCTTATAACGCTCCAGTACTGATATAACCTCCAGACATTACATCATATGTGACTGATATCAGCCGCTCCTCTTATAACGCTCCAGTACTGATATAACCTCCAGAGACATTACATCATATATGACTGATATCAGCCGCTCCTCTTATAACGCTCCAGTACTGATATAACCTCCAGAGACATTACATCATATGTGACTGATATCAGCCGCTCCTCTTATAACGCTCCAGTGCTGATATAACCTCCAGAGACATTACATCATATGTGACTGATATCAGCTGATCCTCTTATAACGCTCCAGGCTGTACTGTAATAAGATGGGACTGATATCAGCCGCTGTGTTGTAATAAGATGTGGCTGCTCCAATGCTGCAGCTTTATCATTTATTATTAATCTAGGTTTAGTGAACATGACAGAATACACAGAGCTGTGCACTACACGCTGTTACAGATAAGATACACAGGAAAGTATGAAGTATTACAGTTACGTCCACTAGGTGGCGCCCTCTGCCATCACCACAAACCTTATGTAAAGTGCAGAAGATGACGGTCGCTCCAATCCATCCATTTATTATACTCACTTATATAGCGCTGACATATTCCGCACCTCTGTACAGATGTTATCATCACTTACTGTCCCCAGGAGCTCACAATCTAAGGTTACTATCAGCATGACTTCAGGAGATCCTGGAGGAAACCCACGCAAACACTGGGAGAACATACAAACTTCATGCAAATGTTGTCCTTGGTCTGATTCATGCCTAGGACCCCAGTGCTGCAAGGGACCAGTGCTAACCACTGAGCCATTGCTGACCCCAGAGCCACCACTAACCACTGAGCCACCACTGACCACTGAGCCACCGCTAAACACTTAACTACTGCTAACCAATGAGCCATCACTGACCACCGAGTCACCGCTAACCACTGAGCCACCGCTGATCACTGAGCCACCACTAACTACTGAGCCTCCTTTAACCACTGAGCCACCAATTTGATCAATGAAAATCGTCCAGCCATTGGCAACCCTAGCACCACCTATGGCCGCAGGCAGACTCCACAGCGTGCACCTGTACCATCAGATGAGAGGATCTATGAAGTATTGAGGCTATGAGGGATCAGACTGCGCTCCGCTCACTATCCAGGAGAACTCCGCCATATAGTTACAGCTTTCCCCAATCTCCCATGGACAGAGCGGTCTAATTATAGGCAGAAGAAGAATGGGGCCCTTAATCTGGTGATACACTGTAACAAATCCTCAGCCGTGTAAGAATAATTTTCCAGTTATTGACTGCAAGCAGAGTTCTTATGATTAATGAGGAATTAAAACACAAAGACTATTGGAACGTTGCAGATCTTTTCATTACACAAGGGTTAATCTCCACCCTGGACGCCGGCCCTTTAATTGCTCCTACTGCTTCTTAATCCCTAAATCTTCGGGAAAAAACAACCATTATTTTCTGCTACAAAGTTACTAATTAAAGCTGCAAATTGTGATTGATTGTTGTTTCCATTACAAGGTATAAAATAATAAACCGCCCCAATGTTCTACGACGGCAGCGTCTGGTAATGGCGGTCACAATGTCGCTGATGTAGCGAGTCTCGTAAGTCGCTCCACTCAGTCATCGGATTTTAGCGGTAAACTGTGATTCAGAACATAAAACGGCGCCAAATTTCTACAAATTGCTGAATATTGATCTTTGTGTTCTGATTTCTGCTACAATGGAAGAGTTTAACCCCGGGGTGACCAGACGCACGGCTGCTGCCGCCATTGCTCAGTGACCGCCGGAGCCGCGCAGTCGTGTTTGCTGCACAATTAGCATCAGCGTGCAATTAGTGTGTTCTATTAATTAAAGATCTCATCTCCATTAGGAAGGGTCAATGCGAAGGAATAGTTTACACAGCGCGCGAGGAGACGGCGGTTTTGGCAGCGATGTCGCTCGTAAGTAAACAAATATTATCTGATCTCTCCGGACCTGGAATCAAAGTCCACGGAAGAGCGGCGGCAGAACCCAGGGGACGGGATTATCATCACTGCGTCCTTGGGATGTGACAGGTGATGTCACAGCGGTCGTGATGATGATGTCACCGGCATTAACCTCATCCTGGAGAACCGAATATCACCACATAACAGGATGTGTTTGTAGTCAGTTACCATGGAGACACATACCGCTGCACGGGAGCTGTACGCACAAAACGGTATGAGAGTTGTAACTAAGATTACTGTAAGAGAGGCTTCATTTTTCACGTAAGATGCGCGAGGGCATGACAGTGAGATGACGGCGGAGAACGACCGCAAGGAAATATTCATTGATATCTGTGATTATTGATTTTTCAGACGATAGATCTGGGAGACGAAGAGTGCGGTGCGGGATACTGAACTCCCCTAAACCCCAACATTCAGGTGGAGCTGTTACCCCAGAAAACTCCAGGAAGCCCCAAATTACAGAGATCTGGGAAGCTGAGATATGAAGAGCTGTTTGCAGGATCCTGGAGAGCTGCATGTGATATGAAAAAGAAAATGATCTCAGCTCTACAGCGTGAAGACCCTTCAAACAGCTCCTCAAAGCTCAGCTCCTGGAGAGAGACAATATAATGACAGATAACCTCAGCATCCCAGCAAACAGCTCCTCATAGCTCAGCTTCCTGGAGAGAGACAATATAATGATAGATGACCTCAGCATCCCAGCAAACAGCTCCTCATAGCTCAGCTCCTGGAGAGAGACAATATAATGATAGATGACCTCAGCATCCCAGCAAACAGCTCCTCATAGCTCAGCTCCTGGAGAGAGACAATATAATGACGGATAACCTCAGCATCCCAGCAAACAGCTCCTCATAGCTCAGCTCCTGGAGAGAGACAATATAATGACGGATAACCTCAGCATCCCAGCAAACAGCTCCTCATAGCTCAGCTTCCTGGAGAGAGACAATATAATGACAGATGAGGACCTCGGCATCCAGCAAACAGCTCCTCATATCTCAGCTCCTGGAGAGAGACAATATAATGATAGATGACCTCAGCATCCCAGCAAACAGCTCCTCATAGCTCAGCTCCTGGAGAGAGACAATATAATGACAGATGACCTCGGCATCCCAGCAAACAGCTCCTCATAGCTCAGCTCCTGGAGAGAGACAATATAATGACAGATGACCTCAGCATCCCAGCAAACAGCTCCTCATATCTCAGCTCCTGGAGAGAGACAATATAATGACAGATAACCTCAGCATCCCAGCAAACAGCTCCTCATAGCTCAGCTCCTGGAGAGAGACAATATAATGACAGATGACCTCAGCATCCCGGCAAACAGCTCCTCATAGCTCAGCTCCTGGAGAGAGACAATATAATGACGGATAAACCTCAGCATCCCAGCAAACAGCTCCTCATAGCTCAGCTTCCTGGAGAGAGACAATATAATGACAGATGAGGACCTCGGCATCCCAGCAAACAGCTCCTCATATCTCAGCTCCTGGAGAGAGACAATATAATGACAGATAACCTCAGCATCCCAGCAAACAGCTCCTCATAGCTCAGCTCCTGGAGAGAGACAATATAATGATAGATGACCTCAGCATCCCAGCAAACAGCTCCTCATAGCTCAGCTCCTGGAGAGAGACAATATAATGATAGATGACCTCAGCATCCCAGCAAACAGCTCCTCATAGCTCAGCTCCTGGAGAGAGACAATATAATGATAGATGACCTCAGCATCCCAGCAAACAGCTCCTCATAGCTCAGCTCCTGGAGAGAGACAATATAATGACAGATGACCTCAGCATCCCGGCAAACAGCTCCTCATATCTCAGCTCCTGTGAGCGTCACATTGGGGAGGCTTTAGGCTTTCACGCGCGGCTGGGGGTCCAGGAGTCGATCAGTGATGTAGCTGGCAGCATCCCGACTCCCTGCTGTGTTCACCAATCAATTGTGTTCTGATCAATAAAGCTGAAGTGAATTGAAGAGAAAGAAACATTGTATTGTTACATTTTCCTGTTTATTGTTTCACCTTTTGTATCTTTTTTTCGATGTTTATGCTGCCGGGAATGTGGTGACGGATTTGGCTCTGACTCGACCCCGGCTCCATACGTGTACGGACGTGGCGGCGCAGCGCGGTCGGATCCCTTCACTTCTGATGAGCTGAGGTTTTCTTGCTCCGGGGAGACTTTGATGAATGAGGCAGCGGCTCCTTTAAGGCGCTGCACGTGCGTCCACGTTATCCCGCTCCTCCGGGCCGTGTCACAAATTGCTCGATTCTGCGGAATATTTTGGGGGATTATTTACTTATAACGCATATCCCGCCGGACCCCGGGGGGGAATATTCCGCTGAGCTCCCATGATCCTCCAGGATTCCGGACTTTGCTGATCCCTGAAGTCTCGGACTGTGTCGGTGCCGTTATCTGGAATGAGAGGAATTCCAGTGGGAGACAATTATCTCCTACAGAATCCAGAATACCGGAGCCGCAGACAGTGCACCCACAGCTGCGAAGCATGGCGGTCACACCGGGACCACTACAACTCCCAGAATCCTCCTGTCACTTCTATGGGAGAACGGAGTAAGTGTGCATGCTGGGAGTTGTAGTGTTTGCAGCAGCTGGAGGTCGCTGACCCCTGCTCTACACGGAGGAGTCACATTCTTCAGGACCTGCAGAATGAAAATGCTTCCTCCTAATGGTTTGTTACAATGTACCAGCGCAGGTAAGAGCGATCAGCCAGAGGACTGTCTACACTGATACACTGTAACAAACCCTCAGCGGTGTGAGCAGGACGACGTCATTAGAACCTGTGTGATAAACTATAAAGGGAGAGCAGGCGTCGCTGTGTGAACAGAGCCTGACATTTCTGGCGTTCGTCGGTGAGTGGGCACCATGGAATGCCAAGGACGCAGGAATCCTGGACGCGTCCTACGGAGAATTCCCGGAGGGCGCAGACACTCGGGTGTTGTTGGTGACAATGGACGCCATTGTGCACGGTCCCTAAAGACGACTGTGAATATTCCCAGGGACTAATAATAGATTAAACGCGGACTTCAAAAACAACCGTCCCAACTGCGACGGCGTCCAGACCGGACAGAGCGCTCCGCAGCACACGCTGGGCCGTGTCACACCCACACTGGGGAGGAAGCCCTGAGAGGGGGCGTCCCAATGTAAACCCCCCCATCCAGAGGCACATAGGTGAGGTCCTGCGTACCGGAAACGGGAGACTAGAGATATAATCACCCGTCACTCCACCCTCTTAAAGGGCAGCTCCAGACTCCACAAAACCTAAACCCGCTGCAGGATCCACACGTCCTGATGGCGATATGGCTGGAGGGACTTGTGGACACCGGACCGCGGCATAAGAGCCCCTACAGTATCCCACGCTGAGGGCGTCATGTACCCCGGCGGAGTAATGCGCTGAGCGTCCGTCCTGTAATGTGCGGAGCATCCGTCCTGTAATGCGCTGAGCGTCCGTCCTGTAATGTGCGGAGCGTCCGTCCTGTAATGCGCGGAGCGTCCGTCCTGTAATGCGCTGAGCGTCCGTCCTGTAATGTGCGGAGCGTCCGTCCTGTAATGCGCGGAGCGTCCGTCCTGTAATGTGCGGAGCGTCCGTCCTGTAATGCGCTGAGCGTCCGTCCAGTAATGTGCGGAGCGTCCGTCCTGTAATGCGCGGAGCGTCCGTCCTGTAATGCGCTGAGCGTCCGTCCTGTAATGTGCGGAGCGTCCGTCCTGTAATGTGCGGAGCGTCCGTCCTGTAATGTGCGGAGCGCCCGTCCTGTAATGTGCGGAGCGTCCGTCCTGTAATGTGCGGAGCGTCCGTCCTGTAATGTGCGGAGCGTCCGTCCTGTAATGTGCGGAGCGCCCGTCCTGTAATGCACGGAGCGTCCGTCCTGTAATGCGCTGAGCGTCCGTCCTGTAATGCGCGGAGCGTCCGTCCTGTATGCGCGGAGCGCCCGTCCTGTAATGCGCGGAGCGTCCATTCTGTAATGCGCTGAGCGCCCGTCCTGTAATGCGCGGAGCGTCCATTCTGTAATGCGCTGAGCGTCCGTCCTGTAATGCGCTGAGCGTCCGTCCTGTAATGTGCGGAGCGCCCGTCCTGTAATGCGCGGAGCGCCCGTCCTGTAATGCGCGGAGCGTCCGTCCTGTAATGCGCGGAGCGCCCGTCCTGTAATGCGCGGAGCGCCCGTCCTGTAATGCGCTGAGCGCCCGTCCTGTAATGCGCTGAGCGCCCGTCCTGTAATGCGCGGAGCGTCCGTCCTGTAATGTGCGGAGCGCCCGTCCTGTAATGCGCGGAGCGTCCGTCCTGTAATGCGCGGAGCGCCCGTCCTGTAATGCGCGGAGCGCCCGTCCTGTAATGCGCGGAGCGCCCGTCCTGTAATGCGCGGAGCGTCCGTCCTGTAATGCGCGGAGCGCCCGTCCTGTAATGCGCTGAGCGCCCGTCCTGTAATACGCTGAGCGCCCGTCCTGTAATGCGCTGAGCGCCCGTCCTGTAATGCGCTGAGCGCCCGTCCTATAATGCGCTGAGCGCCCGTCCTGTAATGCGCTGAGCGTCCGTCCTGTAATGTGCGGAGCGTCCGTCCTGTAATGCGCTGAGCGTCCGTCCTGTAATGCGCTGAGCGTCCGTCCTGTAATGTGCGGAGCGTCCGTCCTGTAATGTGCTGAGCGTCCGTCCTGTAATGCGCGGAGCGTCCGTCCTGTAATGTGCGGCGCGTCCGTCCTGTAAGGTGCGGAGCGTCCGTCCTGTAATGCGCTGAGCGTCCGTCCTGTAATGCGCGGAGCGTCCGTCCTGTAATGTGCGGAGCGTCCGTCCTGTAATGCGCGGAGCGTCCGTCCTGTAATGTGCGGCGCGTTCGTCCTGTAATGTGCGGAGCGTCCGTTCTGTAATGCGCGGAGCGTCCGTCCTGTAATGCGCGGAGCGTCCGTCCTGTAATGTGCGGAGCGTCCGTCCTGTAATCCGCTGAGCGCCCGTCCTGTAATGCGCGGAGCGTCCGTCCTGTAATGCGCTGAGCGTCCGTCCTGTAATGCGCTGAGCGTCCGTCCTGTAATGTGCGGAGCGCCCGTCCTGTAACGCGCTGAGCGTCCGTCCTGTAATGTGCGGAGCGTCCGTCCTGTAATGCGCTGAGCGTCCGTCCTGTAATGCGCTGAGCGTCCGTCCTGTAATGTGCGGAGCGTCCGTCCTGTAATGTGCGGAGCGTCCGTCCTGTAATGTGCGGCGCGTCCGTCCTGTAAGGTGCGGAGCGTCCGTCCTGTAATGCGCTGAGCGTCCGTCCTGTAATGCGCGGAGCGTCCGTCCTGTAATGTGCGGAGCGTCCGTCCTGTAATGTGCGGAGCGTCCGTCCTGTAATCCGCTGAGCGCCCGTCCTGTAATGCGCGGAGCGTCCGTCCTGTAATGTGCGGAGCGTCCGTCCTGTAATGTGCGGAGCGTCCGTCCTGTAATCCGCTGAGCGCCCGTCCTGTAATGCGCGGAGCTTCCGTCCTGTAATGCGCGGAGCGTCCGTCCTGTAATGCGCGGAGCGTCCGTCCTGTAATGTGCGGCGCGTTCGTCCTGTAATGCGCGGAGCGTCCGTTCTGTAATGCGCGGAGCGTCCGTCCTGTAATGTGCGGAGCGTCCGTCCTGTAATCCGCTGAGCGTCCGTCCTGTAATCCGCTGAGCGCCCGTCCTGTAATGCGCGGAGCATCCGTCCTGTAATGCGCGGAGCGTCCGTCCTGTAATGCGCGGAGCGTCCGTCCTGTAATGTGCGGCGCGTTCGTCCTGTAATGCGCGAGCGTCCGTCCTGTAATGCGCGGAGCGTCCGTCCTGTAATGCGCGGAGCGTCCGTCCTGTAATGTGCGGAGCGTCCGTCCTGTAATCCGCTGAGCGCCCCGTCCTGTAATGCGCGGAGCGCCCGTCCTGTAATGCGCGGAGCGTCCGTCCTGTAATGCGCGCAGCGTCCGTCCTGTAATGCGCTGAGCGTCCGTCCTGTAATGCGCGGAGCGCCCGTCCTGTAATGCGCGGAGCGCCCGTCCTGTAATGCGCTGAGCGCCCATCCTGTAATGCGCTGAGCGCCCGTCCTGTAATGCGCGGAGCGTCCGTCCTGTAATGCGCGGAGCGTCCGTCCTGTAATGCGCTGAGCGTCCGTCCTGTAATGCGCGGAGCGTCCGTCCTGTAATGCGCGGCGCGTTCGTCCTGTAATGCGCGGAGCGTCCGTCCTGTAATGCGCGGAGCGTCCGTCCTGTAATGTGCGGCGCGTTCGTCCTGTAATGCGCTGAGCGCCCGTCCTGTAATGCGCTGAGCGCCCGTCCTGTAATGCGCGGAGCGTCCGTCCTGTAATGCGCGGAGCGTCCGTCCTGTAATGCGCGGAGCGCCCGTCCTGTAATGCGCGGAGCGTCCGTCCTGTAATGTGCGGAGCGCCCGTCGTGTAATGCGCGGAGCGCCCGTCCTGTAATGTGCGGAGCGTCCGTCCTGTAATATGCGGAGCGTCTGTCATTTAATGTGATTTCCGTTTTTTTTTTGCGGACCCATTGGAATGAATGGTTCCGCATATGGTTTGCAAAAAAAAAATAAAAACGAATACACAGAAAGAAAATACGATGGAGTGCATGAGCCCTTATAGAGCATTATTCCTTTATGCTGCAGAGCATTACTCTTTTGCAGAGCTCTTGATGCCGCAGAGTCTTGCTGTACTCAGTTGGGCCCCGTTCACACGGTCGGTATTTCTCTTTTACACGTTATCTCTTCTTCTCCTGGTTTGGGCTCATACATATTTGGCATGGCTCCTTCTGCAGAGCATTAACCCTTTACATTCATGCTATCTTACATAAACCTCGTGGCGCAGCTCCTTTAATCTGCAGAGCAGCGCTGCCCTGTGTGCACAGCGTCCAGAGGCTGAGTCTTTACCAAGTGCAAAAAAGTCCCGAAACAGAGGTGTGCGGCCTACCCCCGGCCTCAGGGGGAGATAATCTGCAGGACTGGCAGAGCATCTCACAGGTAGACACTCTGCAGGACATTGCACGGACCCTGCAGAGCATCCCGCTTCTGTGTGCAGAGCATTAACCCCTCGGAGCGCGGAGCCCCCAGCCTGATGCCCATCCCGACCCCGCCTCTTGCTGCATACATTAGGTGACGTCACCGCTCGGCCCCGCCCCCGCCTCCACCAGTCCTCAGTGCGCTCCATGCTGCGCGGACCCTGCGCCCCAGGCTCCAGGCTGCGCTCCCCGCGGACTTGTCAGGATCCCCAGGCTGATGTCAGGAGTAGCCCCTGGAGCACGGTGAGTCCCCCCGGCCGTGGAGCCCCCACTGTCCGGACGATGCGTCTCCTGCTCAGTCTGAGAGAATTCAGCCCAAACTCCGGCTCTGCCCCTCAGAGCTATGGGCACTGCCCGGGCACAGGACCGCACTGTGCCCCCGATACCCACATCCTGCACTGTGCCCCCATATTCTGCACTGTGCCCCCACAGACCACCATCCTGGACTGCGCCCCCACAGACCCCCATCCTGCACTGTGCCCCCAATACCCCCAGTCTGCACTGTGCCCCCTGAGACCCACATCCTGCACTGTGCCCCCCCCCCCCCCCCGATACCCCCAGTCTGCACTGTGCCCCCCGATACCCCCAGTCTGCACTGTGCCCCCGATACCCCCAGTCTGCACTGTGCCCCCCAATACCCCCAGTCTGCACTGTGCCCCCCAATACCCCCAGTCTGCACTGTGCCCCCGATACCCCAATCCTGCACTGTGCCCCCCAAGACCCCAATCCTGCACTGTGCCCCCCAAGACCCCAATCCTGCACTGTGCCCCCGATACCCCCAGTCTGCACTGTGCCCCCCAAGACCAGCGAGACCCCCGACCTGAACTGTGTCCCTCCAGACCACACTGCCCCCCAGCCTGTCCTATCCCTCTGCTGAAACAGGTGCCCCTTCAGCTGTGCCCCCCATCTCTCACCTCTAATGCTCCTGTGCCGCCTCACCCAGTGATTTTACAGTCAGTACTAATACCCCCATCATCTGCCCCTGATGGTACCTATCTACCCCTGGGGTTCCTTCCCATGGCAGCCCCTCTAATCCTCCGCCATCACTTGGGAACTTCCTCGGCTGAATTTTCTTATATTTGGGGTCACAAAGAACAAAGCGGGGTGCAGGGGGCAGTGACCCGCCCTGAGATGGCACCTGCAGACCAGCCCATGGGTTACAGCCTCTGTTTTTGTGGGTAAAGGGTTAATACCCAGGAGATTGAGATTGGCGCCCATCATGTCCCTCTCCAGGGTGGTCGCTGAGAGGTGGGCATCTGTGATGGGCACCGTCTCAGTGGTGTCTTCCTTGCAGTAGTGGGAGTAGTTGGTGGCACTTGGTGTCTGTGATTGCACCCATCGTGGAGCTGTATCGTGGTGCTGATGGGCAAAGGTTTCAGTACAGGGCACAACTGGTGCCAGGGGCGGTCGCTTTTCTGTATACTTTGATGAGATGCCTACTGGGTTCTAGGCACTGAAAGGGTTGGTGACGGAGCTTGTGGTGAGCAGTGCTGGGCACTGGGGGGTTGATGCTGGTGCATGTGGTGGGTAGAGCTGGGCACTGGGGGGTTGATGCTGGTGCATGTGGTGGGTAGAGCTGGGCATTGGGGGGGGGTTGGTGCTGGTGCATGTGGTGGGGTAGAGCTGGGCATTGGGGGGGGTTGGTGCTGGTGCATGTGGTGGGTAGAGCTGGGCATTGGGGGGGTTGGTGCTGGTGCATGTGGTGGGTAGAGCTGGGCATTGGGAGGGGTTGATGCTGGTGCATGTGGTGGGTAGAGCTGGGCACTGGGGGTTGATGCTGGTGCATGTGGTGGGTAGAGCTGGGCATTGGGGGGGGTTGGTGCTGGTGCATGTGGTGGGTAGAGCTGGGCATTGGGGGGGGGTTGGTGCTGGTGCATGTGGTGGGTAGAGCTGGGCATTGGGGGGGGTTGGTGCTGGTGCATGTGGTGGGTAGAGCTGGGCATTGGGGGTGGTTGGTGCTGGTGCATGTGGTGGGTAGAGCTGGGCATTGGGGGGGTTGGTGCTGGTGCGTGTGTCGGGTAGAGCTGGGCACTGGGGGGTTGATGCTGGTGCATGTGGTGGGTAGAGCTGGGCATTGGGGGGTTGGTGCTGGTGCATGTGGGGGGTAGAGCTGGGCACTGGGGGGTTGATGCTGGTGCATTTGGGGGGTTGATGGTGGTGCATGTTGTGGGTAGAACTGGGCATTGGGGGGTTGATGGTGGTGCATGTTGTGGGTAGAGCTGGGCACTGAAGTGGTTGGTGCCGGTGCATGTGGTGGGCAGAGCTGGGCAGCCGTTCTCTCTATTTGTCACTTAGGTGCCCATTTGGTCGGCAGGTACTCGGAGGGTAATTGCTGCCAGTGCCGCCGCTTTACCCCCTGGCAGAGCTACGTGCCCCCTTTTTATTGTTGTTCAGGAGGGGGTGGCACAGGGTTTATGGGGCAGAGGAGGTAGGTGTTTGCAGGGGTCAGGTTGGTGCCCGCGGTCTGGCTAGTTGGCCTGGTATCCAGCGCATGTGACGGTTTAGTTCACATGGTAATTGGTGTCTTTGTGGTTGGGGGTTGTGTCATTAACCTTCACGTCACGTCTCCCAGAACATCAAAAAGGGAAAAACGGTGGAGCCTGGACAAAAACTTTGCCCCCTCCCCGTGTGGCCCCCCTCCCCGTGTGGCCCCCCAGTTCTCCCTTCCCTGTGCCCCCAGTCGCCTCCACATCTCAAGATAGAAATGTTTAAACTTTGTTGAAAATGTATCAAAAAAGTTTCCTCCTGAGTTGGTGAGGAGTAATAATACAGCGTCCCGGTCCTGGTCTGAGGAGCTTACAATCTATTATCAGCAGCTACCCCCCCCCCCCCCGGGCTACATGATAATCTGCGGATGGTTCAGTGTCTGTCACTGTCAGTGCAATTACATGGGCACCGGGGAGGATGGGGTTAATTGCCTCCTGATTCTGCCAAAAAATGTGAGACCCTCCGACCTCTCCGCTGCTAACACCTAAACAAATCTGGATGCCCCGTTCTCAGGACGCACTGCCCGCCCCCCCCCCCCCAAGGGCCGGGGTTAACCCCTTCATGCCTGGAGTGGAGATTCTCATCAAATATCTGATTCATTCATTGTTTAAGAAGAGAAAAGATGGGAGTGATCATACGTCTGCTGGGAGTAGAGGTTCAGATCTTGTGCTTTGTGAAGTTCATGGGGGATGGGGGGGGGCATTGAATTATATTATACCCCCCCCCCTCGGAGGGTCAGTGGCCACTTATACACATACAGTATATGGAAGGCCTGGATATGTGGATTGTATCAGTGTATGTTTGTTTATATTGTATATTGATATATACATTGTATCCATTGTGTTTATCTCTCTATTTATAAACATTGTATCTTTTGTGTATCTCTATTGATATATACATTGTATCCACTCCTCCACCCCACACACAGACTGTTGTATGGAGCTGCTCATGGTCTTCCATATCAGATGCTGCAGCGACTGGCAGGAGGCTCTGGATGAGCGTTTTCTGGCAGATGAGATCTGTGGCCATTTACACACGATTTAGATTGATGTCGCTCTAATTGGACAGAAATCTTTGGGCTTTCATTAGTCGCTTCCTATGAGAGGCTTTCAGTCTATATGTCAGAGGACGGAGGGGTAAATATTGGGGTGCTGGTGCTGCCCCCCTCTACGCTGCAGGTTTTACATTGTGTTGATGATATTGGGGGGCGCCTCTCCACCTGTCTGTATGATCTGATCCTCCTGGTGTCGGTGTACCCAGCACTGTACCTGACCTCTGTCATCCGTGTATTCCCAGCCTTGGACTGTGCCCCCGGGAGGGGGGGGTTATTGCGTGCATTGTGCCTCGGCTTTCACCAGTGCTCTATAATGGTCTTTGTGTTGGCAGCGGTCGGTGTGGGCGGCATTGGGGGGCACTGATGTGTAAACATTGCTTGTGTGTTGCACTCGGAGGAAGTGTGGAGAGGCTGTAAGTCCAGGTAGGTGTTCTTGCCTTTGTTGAGGCTGGTAATTGACAGCAGTGGCCTGGCTGACCTCTGTCACACCGTGGGGGATGGGGGGACGTGGCGGTCCCTGGGTAAATCAGGCTGCACTGAGGTGGTCCCATCAATAGCTGAGCACAGAACAAAGGGCTCGCTGTGCCCACCTGGGAAAGGGATTTGTCATCCGGCGCAGCCGCTCGCGGTTTTACCCCTCGGATACACGTGGTTTTTCCTTGCATTGGAATGACATTCCTGTATACTGGAGGCATCAGTCATCCAGCGCTTGGTACCTGGGGTCCTGCGGGGGGCTGCGGTGGGATAGACCCTCGCTGTCCACCTCATGTGTAGAGGACGTAGAGTAATGTATACTGCAGTGTCCCATGTGTCGCCAGCCCGTACCGTAGCCCCGTCCTCTTCTCCTTGAGATCTGTCGCTTATTGGTCCGGCTCAGATTGTCAGCTCTTCTGTCTTCCCTTTCTGTGTCGTTTTATAGTTAATTTTCGTAACAGTTGTGATAGTTTTGTACATTTGTTGCTGCTTGTACAGCGCGGCGGAATACGCTGGTGATATCTACAGCTCCGACCCTGTGAGGAGCCTTTGTCTGAAGATTTGATTGTCAGCCTTGCTGTTCAGTTGGTCACCAACAGGGGGCAGGACTAGCCAGCGGGACGGAGAGAAGAATGTGGAGCCGACATTGCATGACACCGAGACGTAAGGGATGGAGTATTCCTGTGCGCTTCTCTGTGAGGGGCTGCCAGCACTTGCTGGGAGTTGTAGTTCCAGAACCTGGCTGCTTAGGGTAGAACATGAACTTTACAGAATATAATGTGTCTGTAATATACAAGGCGCTGTACAAGGATAAGACCTGACCAATTCCGCGCCGTTATCTCCCTCCGGCTGCGGTAAATTCACGCCATTGTACAGCGAGGTGACCGTTCAGATCTCAGGTGTGCACGCGGATTAAGGGTATGTTCAGACGGAGGGTTCTGGGCGTGGGTTTCAGTGCAGATTCGGTGCCAAAACCCGGGTCGTGCGGCCAAGGATTTTTGCAGCATGGTTTTAAGATGATGCCAGGAACGTACAGGTCTGTACTTGGTGCAGTTAATACGTGGACCCCCCACAAAGCCACAGCAGAAACTGCAGCGCTGCGGGATCCCTCGTGGTTTATTGGGTTTTATAAACTGAAAGCAAAAAAGAAAAGAAAAAAGCGCTATATGCATTAAGAAGACGACATCTCCCCATTTAATTCAGTGGAAACGAATTACAAGCATGTTCAGCGCAGAATCCACTACATGTGAACGTACCCCAACCCCATGGTAATCCGGTCTGCAGATTTTCCGTACAGAATGCACACTGATAAGCGCGCTGTGGGTGCGAAGATCTGCATCGTGTGCAGTTCACTCGCGTTAGCCGCAGCACGTCAGCGGATTCTGTCAGAATCTCTTGCTGCAGATGCGTTTAACTACATTTTCTAAACTGATACATTGTAACAAACCCTCAGCCATGAGAGGTTAGGATAGAATACAGCCTCTCAAAGTAAATCAGAATGTTCTCATTCACTGACAGCAAGCAGAGACCCGTCACCTGACATTTATAAGAATTAAAAATAAGTGTTAAAGTGTTGCAGAACTTTTGACTATATGATGAAGAGGAAGCGTTATTTGTATAAAACGTTACAATTTACTTGGTGTTTGTGTCTAAGTATCTGGATGGAAGACAAGATGGAGCAGCAGAATTGTGGACGCAGCTCTGGAGGTGACTGGAGTTACCTGATGAAACTCGGGGTCGGTGCGGCAGTGTGATGTAGAGATTTAACCAGTGATGTCCCGGTATCTCTGCCGGATACTTTGTCTCCTCGGCCGCGGTGTTGCGCTCCGCAGCAGATGCTGAATCTCGCCCTCGGGGGTCTATGAGAGGGATGGGGGTTGTGATCCCGCTGCGATGCTCTGCGCTGTGTGCAGCACGTTGTGAAGAATGTGGCGAGTTCTTTTTGTTACATTGTATCAGCCGATCGATGTGTCGCCCTGATTGGAATCAGTCCCAGAGCCCTTAGGGCAGGTTCACATGTTGCTGTTGTGATGTTTTTTAAAAACACAAAAAAATGCATAAAAAACACGTTTGTACAACAATTGTATTTCTTCACAGGTGAAACATGAACGTGGTAATTACTGATGTAGTGCAGCGTGTAAACCCGGCCTCAGTCTTGGCCCCATCTCCACAGTCTCCCTGACTGGTATGATCCCTGTTCCCTGCAGTCCGCGTCCTTTTAGTCCCCCTGTTCTTTATGGTCCCCATTCCCGGCACTCCTTGTTTTTTTTTGTTCCCCCTGTTCTGTATGGTCCCCGTTCCCGGCAGTCCTCATTTTCTCGGTCCCCCTGGTTTGTATAGTCCCCATTCCCGGCAGTCCTTGTTTTCTCGGTCCCCCTGGTCCTGTATGGTCCTCATTCCCGCACCCTTTTCTCGGTCCCCTGGTTTATGGTTCCCATCCCGGCATGTCCTTCTCCCCCTTGTTCCCCTTCCCTTCCTTGTGTCCCCCCTGTTGTATGGTCCTCATTCTGTCCTTGTTTTCTCGGTCCCCCTGTTCTGTATGGTCCCCATTCCCGGCAGTCCTTGTTGTCTCGGTCCCCTTGTTCTGTATGGTCCCCATTCCCGGCAGTCCTTGTTTTCTCGGTCCCCTGTTTCTGTATGGTCCCATTCCCGTCCTGTTCTTGGTCTTATGGTCCTCATTCCCGGCAGTCCTTGTTGTCCTTGGTCCCTTGTTCTGTATGGTCCTCCCATTCCCGGCCAGTCCTTGTTTTCTCGGTCCCATCTTGTTCTCTGTATGGTCCCATTCCCTCATTCCCGGCAGTCCTTGTTGTCTCGTCCTTCTGTATGTCCCATTCCCGCAGTCCTGTTCTGTCCCCTGTATGGTCCTCATTCCCGGCAGTCCTTGTTTCTCGGCCCCTTGTTCTGTTATGGTCCCCCCGGCAGTCCTTGTCTCTTCCCCTTGTTCTGGTCAGGTCCTGTCCCTTGGCCCATTCCCCAGCAGTCGCTTGTTTTCTTGCGGTCCCCTTGGTTCTGTACGTGGTCCCCATTCCGGCAGTCCTTGTTGTCGTCGCGTTCCCCTCTGTTCTGTATGGTGCCCCATTTTCCCGGACAGTCCTTGTCGTCTCGGTCTCCTTAGTCTTCTATATGGTCCCCATTTTCCGGCAAGTCCTTGTTGTCCTCGGTCCCCTTGTTCTGGTATGGTCCCCATTCCCTGGCTAGTCCTTGTTGTCTCGCGTCTCCCCTTGTTCTGTATGGTCCCCATTTCCCGGCAGTCTCGTTTTGTCTCGGTCCCCTATTGTTACTGTATGGTCTCCATTTCGGCCCGTCCTTGATTTTCTCAGTCCCTCATCTGGCTGCAGTTTGATGTTTTCTGTCACGACTTGGCTTGGTTATGGCCGGTCGCGGCCTCTTCGTGTACTTCGCTGTGAGTATCATGGTAATGGACGGAGCTCAGAATGTGCAGATTTCACAGGGAATTGAGGGACCAGGCGGCGGATGTGTGAGATTCGTGCGCTCGCAGATCTCGCCGCTGCCGGTAATTACTTCTCTTCTCTCCAGGTGGATAATTAAAACTCTCAGGTCTGTTTTGTTCTTGGAGAAATCTCAGCACAGATCTGCACGTATGTAACATGCCTGCTTTACAGCGGCATCCGGGCCCTACAGACACCGAGGGGCTCATTTACAAACAGCAGCTTCTTACGTAGGATATACCTACGTATTTATGCCGAGGTGTTCACCTGGAGAGACATTCCACAAGGATAAAGTAAAAATACCCAAGTCACAAAATATTGTTCCACGGGTGTAAAAAATAATAATAAAAAAAAAAATAGCAAAAAGCGTTCTTGCAACTTTAACGCCGAATTCTGGAGTAAAATTGTTCATGAATGACCCCCTACATGTCCTGTATATGGGGAGTGCAGTGATTTTACAAGAGGGTGCTCAGGAGATTACTACATACAGATATATACAGCCACCACTAGAGGGAGCTCAGGAGATTACTACATACAGATATATACAGCCACCACTAGAGGGAGCTCAGGAGATTACTACATACAGATATATACAGCCACCACTAGAGGGAGCTCAGGAGATTACTACATACAGATATATACAGCCACCACTAGAGGGAGCTCAGGAGATTACTACATACAGATATATACAGCCACCACTAGAGGGAGCTCAGGAGATTACTACATACAGATATATACAGCCACCACTAGAGGGAGCTCAGGAGATTACTACATACAGATATATACAGTCACCACTAGAGGGAGCTCAGGGGATTACTACATACAGATATATACAGCCACCACTAGAGGGAGCTCAGGAGATTACTACATACAGATATATACAGCCACCACTAGAGGGGAGCTCAGGAGATTACTACATACAGATATATACAGCCACCACTAGAGGGAGCTCAGGAGATTACTACATACAGATATATTACAGCCACCACTAGAGGGAGCTCAGGAGATTACTACATACAGATATATAACAGCCACCACTAGAGGGAGCTCAGGAGATTACTACATACAGATATATACAGCCACCACTAGAGGGAGCTCAGGAGATTACTACATACAGATATATACAGCCACCACTAGAGGGAGCTCAGGAGATTACTACATACAGGATATATACAGCCACCACTAGAGGGAGCTCAGGAGATTACTACATACAGATATATACAGTCACCACTAGAGGGAGCTTCAGGGATTACTACATACAGATATATACAGCCACCACTAGAGGGAGCTCAGGAGATTACTACATACAGATATATACAGCCACCACTAGAGGGAGCTCAGGAGATTACTACATACAGATATATACAGCCACCACTAGAGGGAGCTCAGGAGATTACTACATACAGATATATACAGCCCACCACTAGAGGGAGCTCAGGAGATTACTACATACAGATATATACAGCCACCACTAGAGGGAGCTCAGGAGATTACTACATACAGATATATACAGTCACCACTAGAGGGAGCTCAGGGGATTACTACATACAGATATATACAGCCACCACTAGAGGAGCTCAGGAAGATTACTACATACAGATATATACAGCCACCACTAGAGGGTGCTCAGGAGATTACTACATACAGATATATACAGCCACCACTAGAGAGAGCTCAGAAGATTACTACATACAGATAAATACAGCCACCACTAGAGGGAGCTCAGGAGATTACTACATACAGATATATACAGCCACCACTAGAGAGAGCTCAGGAGATTACTACATACAGATATATACAGCCACCACTAGAGGGAGCTCAGGAGATTACTACATACAGATATATACAACCACCACTAGAGGGAGCTCAGGAGATTACTACATACAGATATATACAGCCACCACTAGAGAGAGCTCAGGAGATTACTACATACAGATATATACATCCACCACTAGAGGGAGCTCAGGAGATTACTACATAAAGATATATACAGCCACCACTAGAGGGAGCTCAGGAGATTACTACATACAGATATATACAGCCATCACTAGAGGGAGCTCAGGAGATTACTACATACAGATATATACAGCCATCACTAGAGGGAGCTCACTACATACAGATGTATATACAGCCACCACTAGAGGGAGCTCACTACATAGAGATGTATATACAGCCACCACTAGGGGAGCTCACTACATACAGATGTATATACAGCCACCACTAGAGGGAGCTCCTCACATCAGATGTATATACAGCCACCACTAGGGGAGCTCACTACATACAGATGTATATACAGCCACCACTAGAGGGAGCTCCTCACATACAGATGTATATACAGCCACCACTAGGGGAGCTCACTACATACAGATGTATATACAGCCACCACTAGAGGGAGCTCCTCACATAGAGATGTATATATAGCCACCACTAGAGGGAGCTCCTCACATAGAGATGTATATACAGTCACCACTAGAGGGAAGCTCCTCACATACAGATGTATATACAGCCACCACTAGAGGGAGCTCCTCACATACAGATGTATATACAGCCACCACTAGAGGGAGCTCCTCACATACAGATGTATATACAGCCACCACTAGGGGAGCTCACTACATACAGATGTATATACAGCCACACTAGAGGGAGCTCCTCACATACAGATGTATATACAGTCACCACTAGGGGAAGCACTTTGCATACAGATGTATATACAGTCACCACTAGGGGGAGCTCCTCACATACAGATGTATATACAGTCACCACTAGGGGGAGCTCCTCACATACAGATGTATATACAGTCACCACTAGAGGGAGCTCCTCACATACAGATGTATATACAGTCACCACTAGAGGGAGCTCCTCACATACAGATGTATATACAGCCACCACTAGGGGGAGCTCCTCACATACAGATGTATATACAGCCACCACTAGAGGGAGCTCCTCACATATAGATGTATATACAGTCACCACTAGGGGGAGCTCCTCACATACAGATGTATATATAGTCACCACTAGGGGGAGCTCCTCACATACAGATGTATATACAGTCACCACTAGTTCCTCACATACAGATATATGCAGCTACCATTGATCTGTTAGTTGTGTGAACCTGTATACAGTGAGCTCTTCCATATAGAGATTTAGATTTGCTGCTTGTGGGCATGGTTAGGACAGTGGGGCCCCATCACAAAAATTACTTCTGGTGCCCCTGGCTGTTGCTGGTACATGAGAACCCCACACTCCAGAATCGGGGGTCTGAGATTTGTATATTTTTTTCTGTTGTCATAGAGACGGGCATTGTGGCCCTTGGGCATCATGTTGCAGTGCAGGTGAAGACGGGGCCCACCCTCTATATGGTATTCCCTCCATACACCTCGGCTTCTACCCGATGACCGCTCAGATTATAAGTTTCTCGAGGAGTTGAAGGTGACTCCGTGGAGAGGATATTAAACTCGGCGACCGGAGGGTTTAATCATAACCTGATTGCTGAATGGCAGAGATCTGCATGGTGACTCCCCGCAGCACGCGCCCACCGCCGCCGTCACGCGACTCAGTTAAATTGGAATTTTTCTCTCGCTGTCGGCTGAAAGTTATTAATTGCATAACGTTCTGAGCCGGCGGTGAGCACGGTATAATGCGCGGCCGCGAGATGGTTGTACGTGAGCTGGGTGCCACCTGACACTGAGAACGCAGCGCACTGCCCTGGCCTTGAGTTGGCGCCACATGGCACAGCTTCTGGGGGGGGGGCGGTGGGCTGCCTGGGTGTAAGTGTAAGCCCCCGCGCCGCCATCTTGTGATAAGAAGTTGGTCCAGTAACAAAATTTTTGTCAACGACCGCTAATGGCCGCCATTCCAGTATCCATTAGGGTAGTCTTCCAAAATACTGCGACATGGTCCAAGGACGTGAGAGAGCGCCAAGGGGCGACGGGCCGCCGTTTCTGGTGGGCTGCCCCTGTATTAATAGGAGGAGCCACTTTGTTTCTTTTCAGACTTTGTTCTTGATACATTGTTGCCGTGTTTACTGTCCCTGTGGAGTCCCTCAGTTCCGAGCTTTCCACAGATGGCTTCCACTGACCTCTCCCCGCTCCCTCATCTTTCTGTGTGGCAGTCTTCACTGTAGTTCTGTCATTCTATTCATGAACCAGGAAGCTCAGGCTGACCAAAGCTGTCTGAGTGCTCCAGTGTATGGATCAGTGACTATAATTGATAAGTGGAATAACGATGACCCCCAGGACTGGGATTTGTGGGGGTCCAGGGGTGACTGAATGCATCCAGATGGGGGCGTTTCCTTCCTGGGAGAGACGCTTTCTGTATCACAGGGAGTTGTATTCCTTTTCAGATAAGTCGTACTGTTCTCCCCGTGCTGCCTGGCGGGCGCGTCATCTGGCAGCGCACGGCGCGATGTTTTCAGGAGGGAGAAGATGAACTTTGGAATGAAGCGTATTTCGGAATATTTGTCATGTTGCAGCTGCAGGAGCGAGCGCTGCCAGAATCACTCAGCTCCGCGGCCGCTCCAGAAACCGCTCAGCTGGGAACCGCCACCTCGTCCAGGACTCGCTCCCAGCGACTTGTGGTTGTAACTTTCGCCAAAACTCATAGGCGCAAAACCTCTAATAACTCGCCGCTCACCGCATCCAGTAACCTCCAGCCTGGCACAGGAGGGGTTAATCGCAGAGATTCCCACGAGCGCCGCCCGATGCGGAGGAGCTTCTATACTGTATACGTGTGTATGGCCGGTGTTATACTCCAGTCACATCCAGAGCTGCACCTGACATTCTGTCGCTTTTCAGTTACTGACTATGGAGTTGTAGATTCCCACGTGTCCCGCAGCTCTGGAGGTGACTAGAGTACGAGACGTGATGTTTTTCAATGTTGCTACAAGAAAGTAAAAAATTCTTTAAATCCTCTATAGAAGAATGGGTCAGGGCTTGGGACACAGTGGTCAGCCCCAGCAGCTGCAGGGTTAATGGGGACAGTGGTCGGCCCCAGGAGCCGCGGGGTTAATGGGGACAGTGGTCGGCCCCAGGAGCCGCGGGGTTAATGGGGACAGTGGTCAGCCCCAGGAGCCGCGGGGGTTAATACTTCAGATGTAATTTTTTGGTTTTCCGGTGAGGATCTGCCGTTCCCATATCGGTGACCCTCGGGTGGCAGATTATTGGGTTTGGCGCGGTGCCGGCCTCATCTGCTCGCGGCTTGAGCCCAGAATCTCAAGGTCATTTCCTGTTCCTGCTCTGCGGTCACGTCCCAGGTGCTGACGAGCTGGAAACAGTCAGTAAGAGCCGCCCGGTCCGCCCGGTGGGGCCTTGTGCTGGCAGTAGTTGCACGCCCTGGACACCTGGTCAGACCCCGCCCACCGCGCTCCGCAGATGACACGTCAGTGAGGATCCCGGGCCCGGGCGTGCCATTTCCTCTCCTGCGCGCTGACCCCGGCCTGGCTTTTCCGCCCTCCAGTGATGGACACTCGTTGTTGTGACATGTTGGAGGGATTCTTCGTGGAAAATGGATTACCGGGCCCCATCCGACGCTGTCTGATAAGTGACGGGGCTGAAAGGTCGCCTCCACCCAAAGTGAATAACAAGATGGTCCTGGGTGTGACCGGGAAAAATGATGATATATAGATGACATCCCTCTGTTCATCCTGTGCTGCCTGCTTCATGAAGAGAATGCCAGAAATACAGTAAGAACTGACACACAGGCAGGGCTACACTGATGGATGTCATTCAGGGTTGGAAGAAAGTTGAGTAGCAGCCGCTATAGACAGATACATTGTAGCGGCCGATCAGAAGCCTTTTGTCTGGGAAGTGTCATGGCGGCCACCCCGGTCTCCGGTGACACGTGATTTCACGCTCACAGTTGTGTCTCGCACAGAATCTTCCTTTCGTTTAGTGTAGCATTCGCTCCACGCGGCCGCTCGTCTTCCATGTATAAATCTGTTCCGTGCCGCCGGGCACAGATGGCGCTGACGCTCACAAATCTTGAGTAAACGGCGAATGTTTGAGCTGGCAGCGGCGGCGCCGATAAGACATCCTCTAATAATGAAGGTGCGTCTGGCGGTGTGTACATGGCGGGCAGCGTGTTTACTTTTCTGTCCTCGGTCATTTTCTGCCCGCCGCTCCCCAGTCATTGCCGCTTCCGCGATTTCTACGGTCGACCGGACATAAATATCAGAAAATCAAAACTCGTCTTTACATCATAGATTTGTCGGCAGCTGCGGAAATCAGGAGCGTGGCGAAGCGGCTCGTACAATCCCGGATCTCCGACGTCTGTTATCTGCCATACCTGCTGATAACAGAGAACAACAGCTCGTCGTGGACGTCGCCGCGGCAACAAGGACAAACGTTACATTGTAGACAATTCATTGTGTTTGTGTAACTAGTTTCTTAGTGCCAGCCACACTGCCCCCGGCACCAGCCACAGAAAGCCACACTGCCCCCCCCCGGCACCAGCCACAGAAAGCCACACTGCCCCCGGCACCAGCCACACTGCCCCCGGCACCAGCCACACTGCCCCCGGCACCAGCCACAGAAGCCACACTGCCCCCGGCCACCCAGCCACACTGCCCCGGCACCAGCCACAGAAAGCCACACTGCCCCGGCACCAGCCACAGAAAGCCACACTGCCCCCGGCACCAGCCACAGAAAGCCACACTGCCCCCGGCACCAGCCACAGAAAGCCACACTGCCCCTGGCACCAGCCACACTGCCCCTGGCACCAGGCATGATAGTTCCCATAAGTGCTGGCTATAGTACCCCTAGTGCTAACCAAAGTGCCATCATTGAGACATTACAGGAGATGTACCGTGGTGGAGCCCTGGCGCCCGTTTCGAGTCTTTGGTGTCAGTCTATGAAGATTGTATGAATCTTGACTTTAGTTTCCGGATGATTGCGGCGACTCGACAGTCAGTGCGCTGCGCGGTCTGGGGGATGAGTGAAAACAGCGCAGGTTGGCGGAGATAGTAATTTTCAGGCTTCATCTGTCAGCTCTGGGATTGTGCGCTGCGCCAGTCGGATTGTGCCAGGCAAGCTGCTGCCGCCTCGCACAGCCCTGGGTGACGCTGCCAGCGAAATCACTTATGGTGGGTCTCCTGCCACAGAAGCCCATTAAGCTGTGGGCAGAGGGAGCCCCGTGTTCCTGTGGTGCTGTCAAACTGCTCTATGATCAGACATGACCGGCAGGAGGACGAGGAGAGCGGTGAGTACTGCTCCTCTGCCCCATGTAGAGAGCGCCCCCGAGCTGTAGTCAGGATTATTAAAGGAGCTGCCCTGTCATATTGGATCTGGATTATAATAACTTCCTACACTTCATGTATTAATTTATGTATCTCTGCTTCCTGTCGGTGAATGAAATTGTTCATGGAAAAACTCTCAGCACTTGTCTCATTCAACTTTGTGATTTTTGTTTTTTGGTGGAACTCAATAATAATCTCCTGAGCTCCCTCTAGTGGTGGCTGTATATATCTGTATATATTAATCTCCTGAGCTCCCTCTAGTGGTGGCTTTATATATCTGTATGTAGTAATCACCTGAGCTCCCTCTAGTGGTGGCTGTATATATCTGTATATATTAATCTCCTGAGCTCCCTCTAGTGGTGGCTGTATATATCTGTATGTAGTAATCTCCTGAGCTCCCTCTAGTGGTGGCTGTATATATCTGTATGTAGTAATCTCCTGAGCTCCCTCTAGTGGTGGCTGTATATATCTGTATGTAGTAATCTCCTGAGCTCCCTCTAGTGGTGGCTGTATATATCTGTATGTAGTAATCTCCTGAGCTCCCTCTAGTGGTGGCTGTATATATCTGTATGTAGTCAATCTCCTGAGCTCCCTCTAGTGGTGACTGTATATACTGTATGTAGTAATCTCCTGAGCTCCCTCTAGTGGTGGCTGTATGTAATCTCCTGAGCTCCCTCTAGTGGTGTGTATATATCTCCTAGTCCAGTGGTGGCTGTATATATCTGTATGGTATACTCTCCTGAGTCCCTCTAGTGGTGACTGGTAGCTCTCCCTCTAGTGGTGGCTGTATATCTGTATGTTCTGTAATAGTCTGTAGTAGTATTTCCTGAGCTCCTCTAGTGGGTATATCTGGTAGTAATCTCCTGGGGTAGTAGTCTCCTGAGCTCAGTGGTGGCTGTATAAATCTGTGGTACAGAAAGTCGGACTTTCAGAAATAAGATAAAGACGTTTGATATTTTGGGCCCCTGGTTTAAATTTTTTTTTTTTTTAGTCACTGCAAATGAGCTCCTCCCTCCAGGATCCAGTTTCTTAGCCTTATCACGTCGTTTGCAGCGTGCCCGATACTGCGGCTTTATTTTTAGATAAATTAAAATAAAAAAAATCCAAATCAGGATGCGATCCCCTCCCCCTTCCGCAATGAGTGCCGACTCCGCGGCCTGTGACATATCGCCGCCCCCTCCCCCGGCCCCTTGTTGCCATTTCCCAGCTTGTTTTAAATTGCATTTAATCTGAGGATGTAATAAAACATCGCGCCGCGGCATCCATCTTCCCGTCCCGTGTGTTGTGGGTTTTTTCCCCCCTTAACTGGTAAAGCAATTTAAAAATTAAATGTAAAATGCATGAACATTAAGCGTCGCGCGTTCGCCGCTTCTCCCATTTAATTCGTGCTGAATATATTATATTTACTGTTGCGGCAGAATTTTCGTAATGAATAAAACTCGTGATTGATTCTTCTTAATGGTTCAATTAGAGGCGGCCGCCGTACAAGGATTGTACACAGTGATCGGGGCGGGGATGGGGGGGCGCCGAGCTGTGACCTTGTCGCAGCCACTTCTCCTTTATCCAGTTTGCCTCTAAAGGAATGTGGGAAAGCTGGGTGCCCTCTGCTGAGTTATATGGCGCCTTCTCTTGGATGCTCCCAGCACGAGGCAGATTTGTTCAGCTCTCTAGGAAAGCTGACAACCCTGCGTAAACTAGAATAGCAGTCGTATTAGTTGTCACCCAGCTTTCCCAGAAACAGATTTAACAACGCAAGGAATTTTAACGTCTTGGTTTGGAAGGAAATGTTCCTTCATCCTGTAATCCCAGCGCAATCCTCGTCGCCGCCACCATCGCCCTCTGGTAGGTGAAGCGACGTTTGTCAGCGAGGCTTGTCTTTTTCCGGAGACGTCTTCGCTGAGAGGATTGCTGTGGGTATAATTTTGCTCTTTAGAAATCGGAGAGATAAAGGAGAAGACGACGTTCTATTCATCAGCGGCGCCGGACGGCGAGATAACATTGAGAGCGCGTGGCTTCACGGGCGGACGACATCTGCTCCCGGACACCACCAGATCTGCGTCTTCATTCCTCCTCTGAGTATAAATGGCGCAGGCGGCGGAGCGGCAGATTACAGATATATGGCGAATGGGCAGAGCTTGTTTATGGTGCACGGTCGGATTTAGTTTTTATTTGTGTATGAAAATGGGAAATTTCATATACCTTAGATCAGAGCGATCTGATGAGGGTTATACTCTCCAGTGTAGGGAGGCGGTCCTGATATAACGCTCCCGTACATTATAAGACGCCTCTGAGCTCTCCAGATACTTGGGATTAGTAGCAGGGATCTTCCAGGTCAGAGATGGATCTGCAGCTCCTCTGCTCCCTGTGGACGTCCCGGGGGATATTTGGGGGCAATTATCGAGCACTTTTTAGTATTCTGAGTTCTCAATATCATGTATAGAGCACTCTCATTTATGCTCACTCTTGCTGTCACTCTTGCTGTCTGTCACTCTTGCTACTCTTGCTGTCTTTCCCTCCGCCACTCTTTGCTGTCTCTCTCTGCCCTCTCTTGCCCTCTCTCTCTCTCTCTCTCTCTCTGCCTCTCTTGCCCCTTCTCTCTCTCACTCTCTTGCCTTCTCTCTCTGCCTCCTTCTCTCTCTGCCTCTCTTGCCTCTTCTCTCTCTCCTTCTCTCTCTCTGCCCCTTCCCCTTCTGCCCTCTCTCCTCTTTCTCTCTTGCCCTCTCTTCTCCTCTTCTCTCTGCCCTTCTCTGCTCTTCTGTCTCTGCCTCTCTTGCCCCTTCTCTCTCTGCCTCTCTTGCCCCTTCTCTCTCTGCCTCTCTTGCTCTCTCTCTTGCCCTTCTCTCTCTGCCTCTCTTGCCCCTTCTCTCTCTGCCTCTCTTGCCCCT